>SJXQ01010465.1:74900-130538 GCA_006408695.1 Aepyceros melampus
AATTGAAAGAGACACGTGTACCCCAATGTTCATTGCGGCACTGCTGTCTCTTATACACATCTGGAAGCAACCTAGATGTCCATCAGCAGATGAATGGATAAGAAAGCTGTGGTGCATATACACAATGGAGTATTACTCAGCTATTAAAAAGAATACATTTGAATCAGTTCTAATGAGGTGGATGACGCTGGAGCCGATTATACAGAGTGAAGTAAGCCAGAAAGAAAAACACCAATACAGTATACTTACACATATATATGGAATTTAGAATGATGGTAATGATAAACCTGTACGCAAGACAGCAAAAGAGACACAGATATATAGAACGGCCTTTTGGACTCTGTAGGAGAGGGAGAGGGTGGGATGGGTTGGCAGAGTGGCAGTGTAACATGTGTGATATCATAAGTGAAACGAATCGCCAGGCCAAGTTTGATGCAGGATGCAGGATGCTTGGGACTGATGCATGGGGATAATCCAGAGAGACGGTGTGGGGCGGGAGGGGGGAGGTGGGGGTCGGGATTGGGAGTTCATGTACACTCGTGGCTGATTCATGTCGATGTGTAGCAAAACGAATACAGTATTGTAAAGCAAAACAAACTAAAAAAATAAAAATTAATTTAAAAAAAAAAGAAAAAAAAATGGATTTTTGTTCATAATGCATAAGCCAATGCACTTTCAATCAACTGTTTTCTGATAAATATTAGTCATTAGTGCTAAGAAATTTTATTTACCTTTCTTCTTTGTATTCAGAGAAGCTTAATATTTAATGCTGTAAAACTAGAAACTCAATCAAATTCATTTGTACAAACCCTTGGGTAACTAAAACCTATTTTCATGGAAGACAATTTACGATGAAATATAGTAGCATTAAAGATTTTTTAAAAAAGATTTCTTTTAAACGGGCACTTATAATCTAGGATATAAATTTAATACAAGGCCTACATTTTGTACCTAAAGCTTATATAAGTAAAATCAAATGTAAAGTATTATCATTAATTACCATAATAGTGTAATAGTATTTTATATGAATAAAATATTCTCAATCAATAAAATTAATTTAGCTTTCTCACAGTACTTATTGTGACACACGTACAAAATAATGTAGACCTGTATTTTTATAGAATTTCAAGCATTGCAATAAAAAGCTTTACTGACTAATTCTGGGAATGCCAGATTTCCTTTATCAGTACCCTATTTTTCAAACATTAGTCAATGTTGTACTCCATTAGCTGTTACTCCATGGCTGCTGCCTTTTGTTCTCAGTAGATCACAAAAGTGCAGGGCCCAAAACTCCCTGCTTGCATTCACATTCTAGTTTTCATAGGTGAAGATCTAAGGATATTTAGTGAAGTGAAATGGATTTTGAGTTTTCTGATTTTATAATTCTTTCAAACAGGTTCCTTTGGTGGTTAATGTTCTGGGCCCATAAGTCTAGGGAAATCTCTGTTTGGCCCTCCCACAGAGAGTTCATGTATATAGGTAGAGGCTTATAAATCACTTATTTTTAAAATTAGAAACACTTAAAACAAACAAAAACTGCAGAGTAACATAACACAAGCACTAATGAAACCACCATCCCTGTCTGTCCATTCTTAACACTGTGCCGTAGGTGCTTCAGATCTCTTGTTCATTAAGTTATAGACAGAATTCAGGCCCTCTACAGAAAGCTATCAAGAAATTACTTAGAAGTAGAGAATTCTGTAAAAATACTTCTCAGATACATGAGGTTTTTAAGTTATTTATCAATGTTTTTTTCTTTTTTCTTTTTCAAACTCTTGTGTCGAGGACTGGCTTTCAATAGATTGCTGCAAGGAAGCTGCTCTGCTATGTATGAAACTCCGACTTAGAAGCAGGTTGTCAACAAAAAGGTTGGCACCTTCTGTTGCACCAGGTTCACGAATGTGTAGTGTGAGACAGGCGAGGAAGTGGCTGCATTTGCGGCTGTGCCTTGTGTCTCAGGATGAAGGGTTCTCCACCATCACAGGTTTTTAACTATACAGTAATCAAAAATGTCTGTATTAAATCAATATTTGGTGCTTACGGAGTTGGCTTGATGCCACAATATATGATCCACTTTGTAAATAGTCTTGTATGATTGAAAATATGGTTTATTTTCTAATTACTGGGTTCAGGACTCTAATATGTCCGTTAGATCAGGTCTGTTAACTGCTGTCAAGGTCTTCTACATTTTTTTTTTTTCAGTACCGTACGAATGACCTTTATTGTTTGCAGCGGGAAGTGGAAGAGGGGATATGGCAGCTCCGGCTCTTGGGGTGGCTCCACAGACCAAGCCACACTCAATTAGTCGCCACCCTCGAAAAGCTCTTCTACATTTTTATTAATTTTTCATTTTTAATTGTTTGATCCAGTGACTCTAAAAGTGTGATCTCCAGTACAGCAGCATCAGTTTCCTGGGATTGTTGGAAAGGCAAATGCTCAGGTCACCGCAGATCTACTGAACCAGAAACCCAGTGGGGACAGGGAGTAAGGCAAGGCAATCTGTTTTAACCTGCAAGTTATCCTGGTGTATGATACAGCAGAAAAAGTACTGGCTTGAACTACATACCTCTGAATAAAAATGATATAGTATTTGCATGGAAACTATATATGCCCTCCCATACATTTTAAATCATCTCCACATTATCTATAATACCTGATACAATGTAAATGATATGTAGACAGTTCTAAGTTCAGTTCAGTTCAGTCGCTCAGTCCTGTCCGACTCTTTGCGACCCCATGAATCACAGCACGCCAGGCCTCCCTGTCCATAGCCAACTCCCGGAGTTCACTCAGACTCACGTCCATCGAGTCAACGATGCCATCCAGCCATCTCATCCTCGGTCGTCCCCTTCTCCTCCTGCCCCCAATCCCTCTCAGCATCAGGGTCTTTTCCAATGAGTCAACTCTTCACATGAGGTGGCCAAAGTATTGGAGCTTCAGCTTTAGCATCATTCCTTCCAAAGAAATCCCAGGGCCAATCTCCTTCAGAATGGACTTGTTGGATCTCCTTGCAGTCCAAGGGACTCTCAAGAGTCTTCTCCAACACCACAGTTCAAAAGCATCAATTCTTTGGCGCTCAGCCTTCTTCACAGTCCAACTCTCACATCCAACATGACCACAGGAAATACCATAGCCTTGACTAGATAGACCTTTGTTGGCAAAGTAGTATCTCTGCTTTTGAATATGCTATCTAGGTTGGTCATAACTTTTCTTCCAAGGAGTAAGCATCTTTTAATTTCATGGCTGCAATCACCATCTGCAGTGATTTTGGAGCCCCAAAAAATAAAGTCTGACACTGTTTCCAGTTTCCCTGTCTATTTCCCATGAAGTGATGGAACTGGATGCCATGATCACAATTGCACTCATCTCACATGCTAGTAAAGTAATGCTCAAAACTCTCCAAGCCAGACTTCAGCAATACGTGAACCGTGAACTTCCAGATGTTCAAGCTGGTTTTAGAAAAGGCAGAGGAACCAGAGATCAAACTGCCAACATCTGCTTGATCATGGAAAAAGCAAGAGAGTTCCAGAAAAAAAATCTATTTCTGCTTTATTGACTATGCCCAAGCCTTTGATTGTGTGGATTGTTGTGCCCAGAGTCCGAGTCCCCAAAACTGAGAGAATAAGACGTCCACAGCAATGCAATAGCATAAAGGGGTTTTATTGCTAGCTCAAGCTAGGGCCCATGTCTCATCCAGCGCAGTGGAATCCAACAAGAGCCCCGAGCTCCAGAGTATGGCTGCTTATATACAGGCAGTTCTTTGTCTCAGAAACAGGGTAGCTGGCATTACATGATTGGCTGAGAGGAACGTGCACGAATGGGGGCTCTCCTGATTAGTTCAAGGGTATAATTCCCGGAGACATAACTTAGGTTTAGTTCAAGGGTATGACTCAGGTTTAGCTCAAGGGTATAATTCCCGGAAACATGACTCAGGTTTTAGGCCTAGTGTAACTCGTTGAGCCTGTCATGGCCGGAGTCTGGTCCCAACATGGATCACAATAAACTGTGGAAAATTCTGAAAGAGATGGGAATACCAGAGCACCTGACCTGCCTCTTGAGGAATCTGTATGCAGGTCAGGAAGCAACAGATAGAACTGGACATGGAACAACAGACTGGTTCCAAATAGGAAAGGAGTACGTCAAGGCTGTATACTGTCACCCTGCTTATTTAACTTATATGCAGACTACATCATGAGAAACGCTGGACTGGAAGAAACACAAGCTGGAATCAAGATTGCTGAGAGAAATATCAATAACCTCAGATATGCAGATGATACCACCCTTATGGCAGAAAGTAAAGAGGAACTAAAGAGCCTCTTGATGAAAGTGAAACAGGACAGTGAAAAAGTTGGCTTAAAGCTCAACATTCAGAAAACGAAGACAGTTGTAAATACAAATGTAAATGCTAAATTTTGCTTTTTAGAACTCTCTTCAAATTTCCTTTCCCAAATATTTTCGAGTCACAATGGTTGAATTTGAGGATGTGGAACTCATGGATACAGGCTAACTATACATTTATATGCATCAATCCCAACTATGGATTTATCATTTTTTTCCTTGTAAATCTGTTTTTCTTTAGCTATTTAATGGCTATGTTATTTGGGAGTATGTAATATCCAAATTAATCTACTGTCCTGGCAAACATGTAACAGGATAATCCTTTCTGTATACTAATTATCCATCTTCGACCCATGACCCTTCAGAACTAACCCAAACTGTTATGTCCACAGGACTGTGAGTAAATCAGGCATGAACACTATCTTTCCTTTGAACCTCATTTTCTGAAAGACTTCAGGAAATACAGACTGGGCCCAGGGTTGGATACTGGGAGAAAACTGGCCAACTAAAGGCTTTAAGGAAAAGGTCATCAAAAAGACAACAGTCCAAAAGTGAAATGAAACAGGAAAATTCAGATAGATTGTCCCATCATGCAACTTACAGAAAGGGCTAGTCAGAGAAACAGAAGGTGCTGTGAACCGAACTGTCCTGGCTCCATGCCCAAATGTCAAAATCCCTATGTTTAAGTCCTCACCTCCTAGTACAAAATGTGATTGCATTTGGAGATAAGGGCTTCAAAGAGGCAACTGAAAGAAAAAAGAGGTCATGTGGGTGATCCCTAATTCAATTGTGACTGGTGTCATTGGAAGAGGAGACAGGACAGAGGACATGAAGACTCACCAGGAAGATGGCTATCTACAGACCACGGAGAAGCCCTCAGAAGATTATCAACCCTGATGACATCTTGATCTTGGACTTCTAGCCTCCAGAATCCTCAGAAAATAGACTTCTGTTGTTTAACCTATCAAGTCTGTGGTACTTTGTAATGGCATCCTTAGAAAACTAATAAAGGAGATAAGCGCAGGACGGAAAACAAAGACTCCATACCAAAACAATAGCAGATAATGGCCAAGGACAGGATATTGACCCTGAAAAATAACCTTGAGCCTGGAAAAGTTATAAATGCTTTTTAGAGAGTCTCTGAAACCACAAATAAACAAAACATCACAAAATGCTCCTCAACCATGTTCATTCAAAACATCTTAAATGTACTAATATCACTACTTTTCAACAAATATTTATTGGGCATGTACTGTGTGCCAGGCACTGTTGGTCTTGGGATACTGCAGTAAACAAAAAGGTTAACATTCCAGCCTTCTCTGAAATATCCACTCTGGTGGGAAGTAACAACAGTGAACAACAGAGCTATTAAATAAATGAATAATCATATAGTGCATTGAGGTGAGCTGAGGTGAAGTCGCTCAGTCGTGTCCGACTCTTTGTGACCCCGTGGACTGTTACCTACTAGGCTTCTCAGTCCATGGGATTCTCCAGGCAAGAATACTGGAGTGGATTGCCATTTCCTTCTCCAATATAGTGCAGTGGGAAGGATAAATGCTATAGAGCAAACACAGTAAGGGGGATTAAGGGTTGTTTACAATTTAAACATAGCTCCAGGATAGCCTTCATTGAAGAGAAGAAATCTGAGCAGAGACTTAAAGGCAGTATTGACCTTGAGTCTGGTACGGTATTAAGCCATATAAATGGATTATCTAACTTATCCTCAAGATACTTAGAGTGGAAAAATATACTCTCAAGCTTAGGAAAATATGGAGTTATTGCCTGGAGGGACCAGGATAACTGAGTAAACCAAATATTTAGTGAATAACCAAACCCACTCCAGATCCTCCTCAAGGGCAAATGAGGGAAGCATGGGAAGAAAATAAGTAAATATGGCAGGAATGCCAAGTGCAAAATGAGAGAGAAGTGTAAGAGATTACAGGAGAACAAAGGTGTAGCAAAGCTAGGGCATCTTTTTCAAAGGGAAGAACCCTTAGAGAAGTGAAAGTGAATTTCATGGGCTGTGTTTAAATAGTGTTTTTAACACAACAGATACTCAGCAAGTTAAAATGCAGATCAAAATACTCCTAAGATAGATCAAGAGACTGCTAAACAGTTAAAGAAATAATTGTCAAAGATAATGGGCCAATTAAACAAACTATAGTATATAGTCAATGTTAAGTAGAAATTAAAATGTCTAAAAATAATTTTGATATGAGAAAATGAGGATATGCTCTTGCTATTGAGATGACAACATATAAATACACTATCAACAGGTTTTTTTTTAGCTCTGTATAAGTTTGTACATGTGGTATATGCATGGGTGTGTATCAAATAAACAGAAGAAGGGAAGCAGTTTTTATATCAGTATAGCAGGATAACAGATGATCAACTACAAAGAACAATGGTTTAAACAAAAGTTTTCTTTTTCTTCTTACACACTTAAAAGACGTCTAGAGGCTGGCAGCCCAAGGTTGGTATGAAGATTTCATGAAGCTATCAATGACCCAGACTCCTAGTTTATCATGCTGCCATCCTTACAGTATGACCCTCATCCTCAAGTCCAGTGAGACTGAGAAGCACTATCCAACAGATATCTATTCTAGTCAGCAACATGGAGGAAAAGGGTGCAGAGGAAGAGTACCCTCCTGCTCTAAGATGATTTCTCATCAAGACCACATAACACTTCTACCCAGAACACAGCCAGCCATCTATAGCACAGCAGGATACATCAACTTTACTTGGATGGCAGAATTCCAATCGAACTGTTGTTGCTCTTTTTCCTAAGAAAAACAGGGGCAAGAAAGCACGTAGTAGTTCCTGTCATAGACTTTTCTATATTCTCTAAAGTTCATAGAACCATAAGTAATATTTATAATTTTGAAAATTTTCAAAGGTTTTTGAACTTGGATACTCAAGTTGTTAAGTGATACCAAAACATAAGCAATCTGTAAAGAAATGGCTTAAATTAAAGAGAAAAAACTAAATTAGTGACAGGCTAATGTCTACTCATCATAAACATTAAGGAACTATATACTACCTTAGATACAAAATCCAGGCATGCTTAATGTGTTTTCTGTCTATAAGCATACTACAAAAATAATTATTTCAAGAAAGGCCTATTAGGTTATAAAATATACTTTTAAAAGAGTTGCAAAATTACATACTTTAGGATGAAGTTCATTAGCACTTTTAGAACACTTGGAAACAGTTGGTGGTGGTTTAGTTGCTAAGTCGTGTCCAACTCTTGCAACCCCATGAACTGTAGCCTGCCAGGTTCCTCTGTCCATAGGATTTTCCAGGCAAGAATACTGGTGTTCTTGCCAGTATTCTTGCCTGAAAAGTTCAGTCAGTAAAGAATCTGCCCTCAGTACAGGAGACTCAGGTTCGATATCTGGGTTGGGAAGATCCCCTGAAGAAGGAAATGGCTACCCACTCCAGTATTCTTGGAAATATTAGATAAATTCTGAACATAAGACAATGGGATCAAGATTAATGTATTAAGAAAATTCCCAAAATAAGAGCAAATTTAAGGCAGCATAAGATTTTAACAGTATATGACTTAGAAAATAAGTCACACTTTGCATAGCAGCATCTTTTGCTAAATTGAAAACGCTAGTACAATGGTAAAAAAAAAAAAAGATTAAAAACAAAAAGAGTCAAAAGCACTGTCTACATGGTATTTGTAGTATGATCTACAGTATACAGTACAATGGAAATAATGTGTAAGAGATATTTAGTAATGTCTGCAGAATAACAAAGAATAATTAGCAAAAAAAAAAAAAAAGAAAAACCCCTCTACCCAGTTGAGAAAAAAATATTTCCCAACAACAAACTATGCATTTACTGTTATTAAATATTTGAAGAGTACCAGAAGTATACGTTTACCCCCACCAACCACAGACCCAATACAGTGCTTAAAATTTATAATCTAGGGTGAGAAGTTATATGAGCTCAGTATGTTACAACTACACATATTAAATATACATATCAGTTATAAGATGCAACTTGATTTTAAATAATAAAATATGAAAAAAAAACTCTTAAATTTAAGGAAATATACTATCAGTATTTTGCATCTAACCAAGTAAGTTGTGTTTCTTTCCACATCTAACAGGTGATAGTTGCTGGTATTATTTATTCATTCATTATCAAACTGAAATCAAAATTTATCAATGTCAGGCATTCTCCCAAGCCCTGGGGATACATGTATAAACAAGACAAATCTCTGGCTTGTAGAGCTTACATTTTACTGTGGAGACAATTAACAAATAAAGTACAACTGCAGGCAGCAATAAGTGCTACAAGGAAAAATAAAACTGAAGAAGAAAATAATAAAGCATGAGGAGAGGAAGGGGTATTTTGAATTTGGGCAAGGCAAGTCTCTCCAGGGAAATAACGCTTGGGTAAAGTTTCAACTGAAAGGAGCTTGGGTGCCACATTAATACCCAAGGGAAGGACAGTCCAGACAGAAGAGTCCACAAGTACAAACGCCCTGAGGCATACATGCTTAAACAGTAAGGAGAGGGACTGGGAGGAGAGGGGAGGGAAGACAGAGGCAATGAGTCAGAAGGGCAGCCAGTAGCCAGATCAAGCAAGGCCCCAGAAGCCACGCTAAGGGTGTTCAGCTTTATTTACTCAGTGTGCAAGCAGAAGCCAGAGGGCAAGTTTACAGTAGAGCAGTGACGTGACGGGACACACTAGAAGTATCCTTCTGGTCACTAAGAAGAAAAGGGACCACAGACAGACAAGGGCACAAGCAGAGAAACAAACAAGCAGCAGACAGGCAACTGAGAGTAGCAGTGGCAAAGACAAGGAGGTAGCAGAGAAGAGCAGAGTTGGAATACAGGACAGAACTGACAGCACCCACTGGACGGGATATGGGAAGACAGTGAAAGCGAGATCACACATGACACCAGTGTGTCAACCCAAGCAACCGGATAAACACTGATGCCATTTACGAAGATCAAGACGACACTGGAAGAAGTCAAGAGTTCAGTTTTGGACACATGAAGCTGAGATGCCTAATGGGTATTCAAGAGGACATACTGATTATACACTTGGATATACAGGTCTGGAGCTCAGGGAGGAGGCTGAACCAAAAACTAAAATTGGGTATCATCACTATACAGATAATTATTAATTAGACAGCACTTGAGACCATCAAACTAGATGAAATAACTAGGAATAAGTGTAGATAAAGAGAAGGCCAACTGAGTCCTGTAGGAGCTCAACATTTAGAGCTTGGTAAGAGAAAGTGAATCCAGTAAGAGACTGAAAAAAAATCAGCACTGTTGTAGGAAAATCAGAGAGTGCAATATAATGGACACCCGGTGAGAATTTATCTTAAGAAAGACAAGGACAATTAAAACCACATGAAATGCCACTGACAGCATTGAAAAAGATGCGACTAGCTCAAGGGGTGACCTTGAAAATAGCTTTTTTTTCTTTTGATTCTGAAAGCCTGATGTACTGCAGTTCACTGGGCTGCAAAGAGTCTGACAAGACTTGGTAACTGAACACCACCACCACCACAACAATAGAGACTAATCTGAGCAAATTTAAAGAAAATCTTTTATTTATTTTATGGTATTCATTAGGCAGACACAAAAGTCTCTCCTGCAGCTGAGGCAGAAATGGAGAAAGAAGGCCATCCCATGGCTTCCAAATTTCAACATACTCTACACTGCCAGCTGCACATAAAGACCAACTGCAGTTTCTGTGACTCCTACAGTGGGGGCATGTCTAACATCACTGGCTTCGTCCAAGACCTGATCAAGCAAGAATGTGTTGGACAAATCCTAATGGTAACAAATGCCTGCTGGCATTCTGACCATTGTTCCGAGAGCTGTTCTAAGGACAGTGCATATATTATCCCAGTAATCACAATCACCAGTTAAAGAAATATATAGATGAGACTCATAATGCTAAAATAACTCATTTCACAGCTGATTAAGTGGCAAAGCTGAGATTTTCAGAATCTTGTATGAAAACTTACCCAAGCCAATTTGGCCATGCACAATATGAAGCTCCTTCTCACTGTTACTACCAATAGTTAGAATTAACTGAAAGGTTTGGATTTTTGTCTCTGTACATCATAAGTAGGTATGAAAGCAAGCCTTAGAATAAACTGTGACCCACTTAGAACATTAAGTACCTATAAGAGATATAAAAGCAAGCAAACAAAATAAATTCTTTAAGCCTGTTTATGAGTTCAAAGAGGTCCCAGGTTTCTAACTTTTTAGGATCATAGATCATACATCCCATGCAGCAATCTAGACAGAGGATTTTGTTATCCTTACACAAGCAATAAGTAACTACATCTGATTATCTGCGGTCCAAGTTAGGGATTCACGCTTCCATCTCTCCTGAAAGCCACCCTGATTCCTATGCCATCATATGGCATGTGCAGGATGTATGTCTAAGAATACTGCAGCCAATCCACGAATCTTGAATACCATTAATTATGTAGGAAATAAACTAATTCTAAAATCTATTATGCTAACTAACCGGGCTCCTCCGTCCATGGGATTTTCCAGGCAAGAGTACTGGAGTGGGTTCCCATTTCCATTTCCAGAGGATCTTCCCAACCTAGGGCCCGAACCCGGGTCTCCCACAGTGTAGGCAGACGCTTTACCGTCTGAGCCACAAGGGAAGCCCTATGCTAACTAACAAGCTAAGATTTTCACCAATAAAAATCCAATTCGGGCACTTGTTACTGAAATGCAAGTTTGTGTGCCCGGTGCACAAAGAGGGCAAACACAGCCATTTCCATTTCCAGAGGATCTTCCCAACCTAGGGCCCGAATCCAGGTCTCCCAGATAAAGTGTAGGCAGACGCTTTATCGTCTGAGCCACAAGGGAAGCCCTATGCTAACTAACAAGCTAAGAATTTCACCAATAAAAATCCAATTCGGGCACTTGTTACTGAAATGCAAGTTTGTGTGCCCGGTGCACAAAGAGGGCAAACACCACCAAAATATCAAGAGTTTGGAACAGAGAAACCTTTATTGAGGGCCCTGCAAGGAGATGGTGACTCATGCCTGAAGAACTCCAAACTCTCCAAAAGCTTTCAGCAAACCCCTTTTCTACCAAAACGGAGGCAGAGGCGTGGCCAGTTGTTGCAAAATTCTTGGTGTCAAAGCCTTTGTTCTTGAGGTCAGCTCATGGTCAGGAAAGGATGTTCCTGTAATTCTCTACCAGTTCAGTCCAATTGGGTCACTCAGTCATGTCTACTCTTTGCAACCCCATGGACTGCAGCATGTCAGTCTTCCCTGTGCTTCACCAACTACCGGAGCTTGCTCAAACTCATGTCCATTGTGACAGAGATGCCATCCAACCAACTAATCCACTATTGTCCCCTTCTCCTCCTGCCTTTAATCTTTCCCAGCATCACAGTCTTTTCCAATGAGTCAGTTCTCATCACGTGGCCAATGTACTGGAGTTTCAGTTTCAACATCAGTCCTTCCAATGAGTATTCAGGACTGATTTCCTTTAGGATGGACTGGGTGGATCTCCTCGCAGTCCAAGGGACTCTCAAGAGTCTTCTCCAACACGACAGTTCAAAAGCATCAATTCATCAGCACTCAGCTTTCTTTATAGTCCAATTCACACATCCGTACATGACTGCTGGAAAAACCAAAGTTTTGATTAGATGAACTTTGTTGGCCAAGTAATGTATCTGCTTTTTAATATTCTGTCTAGGTTGGTCATAGCTTCTCTTCCAAGGAGCAAGCATCTTCCAATTTGATGGCTACAGTCATCATCTGCAGTGATTTTAGAGCCCCAAAAATGAAGTTTCTCACTGTTTCAACTGTTTGCCCATCTATTTGCCATGAAGTGATGAGACCAGATGCCATGATCCTAGTTTTCTGAATGTTGAGTTTTAAGCCAAACTTTTTCACTCTCCTCTTTTACTTTCAAGAGGCCTTTAGCTCTTCTTCACTTTCTGCCATAAGGGTGGTATCATCTGTGTATCTGAGGTTATTGATATTTCTCCCAGCAATCTTGATTCCAGCTTGGGCTTCATCCAGCCCAGCATTTTGCATGATGTACTCTGAATGTAAGATAAATAAGCAGGACAACAATATACAGCCTTGATGTACTCCTTTCCCGATTTGGAACCAGTCTGTTGTTTCATGTGCAGTTCTAACTGTTGCTTCTTGACTTGTATACAGACTTACAGGAGACAGGTAGGGTGATCTGGTATTCCCATCTCTTGAAGAATTTTCCAGAATTTCTTGTGATGCACAGTCAAAGGCTTTGGCATAATCAATAAAGAAAAAGTAGATGTTTTCCTGGAACTCTCTTGCATTTTCTGTGATCCAACACATGTTGGCAATTTGATCTCTGGTTCCTCTGCCTTTTCTAAATCCAGCTTGAACATCTCAAAGTTCTCAGTTCACATACTGTTGAAGCCTGGCTTGGAGAATTCTGAGCATTAGTTTGCTAGCGTGTGAGATGAGTGCAATTGTGTGGTAGTTTGAACATTCTTTGGCATTGCCTTTCTTTTGGGATTGAAATGAAAACTGACCTTTTCCAGTCCTGTGACCACTGCTGAGTTTTCCAAATTTGCTGGCATATTGAGTGTAGCACTTTCACAGCATCATCTTTTAGGATTTGAAATAGCTTAACTGGAATTCCACTACCTCCACTAGTGTTGCTCATGGTGATGCTTCCTAAGGCTCACTTGACATTGCATTCCAGGATGTCTGGCTCTAGGTGAGTGACCACACCATCATGGTTATCTGGGTCATGAAGATCTTTTTTTATATAGCTTTTCTGTGTATTGTTGTCACCTCTTCTTAGTATCTTCTGCTTCTGTTAGGTCCATACCATTTCTGTCCTTTACTGTGCCCATCTTTGCATGCAAAGTTTCCTTGGCATCTCTAACTTTCTTGAAGAGATCTCCAGTCTCTCCCATTCTATTGTTTTCCTCTATTTCTTTGCACTGATCACTGAGGAAGGCTTTCTTATCTCTCCTTGCTATTCTCTGGAACTCTGCATTCAAATGCGTGTATCTTTCCTTTTCTCCTTTGCCTTTAGCTTCTCTTCTTTTCTCTATAGGAGGCCTCTATTTGTAAGGCCTCCTCAGACAACCGTTTGGCCTTTTTGCACTTCTTTTTCTTAGAGATGGTCTTGATCCTTGTCTCCAGTACAATGTCACGAACCTCTGTCCATAGTTCTTCAGGCACTCTTATCAGATCTAGTCCCTTGAATATATTTGTCACTTCCACTGTATAATCAAAAGGGATTCAATTTAGGTCATACCTGAATGATCTAGTTGCTTTCCCTACTTCAATTTAAGTCTGAATTTGGCCATAAGGAGTTCATGATTTGAGCCACAGTCAGCTCCTGGGCTTGATTTTGCTAACTGTACAGAGTTTCTCCATCTCTGGCTGCAAAGAATATAATCAATCTGATTTCAGTATTGGCCATCTGGTAATATCCATGTGTACAGTCTTCTCTTATGTTTGTTATGACCAGTGTGTTCTCTTGGCAAAACTGTTAGCCTTTGCCCTGCTTCATTTTGTACTCCAAGGCCAAATTTGCCTGTTACTCCAGGCATCTCTTTTCTTTCCGACTTTTGCGTTCCAGTCCCCTATGATGAAAAGGACATATTTTGGGGGTGTTAGTTCTAAAATGTCTTGTAATCTTCAAAGAACCGTTCAACTTCAGCTTCTTCAGCATTACTGGTTGGGGCATAGACTTGGATTACTTTGATATTGAATGGTTTGCCTTGGAAACAATAATCATTTCGTTGTTTTCCAGATTGCATCCAAGTACTGCATTTTGGACTCTTTTGTTGACTATGAGGGCTACTCCATTTCTTCTGAGGGATTCTTGCCCACAGTAGTATATATATTGGTCATCTGAGTTAAATTTGCCCATTCCAGTCCATTTTAGTTTCCTGATTCCTAAAATGTTGATATTCACTCTTGCCATCTCTTGTTTGAGCACTTTCAATTTACCTTGATTCATGGACCTAACATTCCAGGTTCCTATGCAATATTTTCTTTACAGCATGAGATTTTACTTCCATCACCAGTTACATTCACAATTGGGTGTTGTTTTTGCTTTGGTTCCGTCTCTTCATTCTTTCTGGAGTTATTCCTCCACTCTTCTCCAGTAGCATACTGGGCAGGTACCAACCTGGGGAGATCATCTTTCAGTGTCCTACGTTTTTGCCTTTTCATACTGTTCACGGAAGTTCTTTAAGCCTCCTTACCTAAACAGTATGATAACTCTCACATCTCTTCTTTAATTTGTGGTGTAAACAGGAGAGCTATTTTAATGATTGGACTGCAAGGATATTATTGCAGTGGCTGATTTGTTGTTTTGTCAGCATCTTCATCTAAAGCAGAGATGGTAAACATTGCTTATTTTTGAAAGTATCTGAGAACTTCAACTGTTTATGTTAAATCTGTAAGAAATTGTTCTACAGAATCAATATCTTTGGCTCCAATCACACATTTGTATATACACCGCTGAATCAACTTAAGGGTGGCATGACTGTCAATGTCTATGGTGTTGTGATGTTCTTTAAACCTCCATACCTAAGCAGAGGAACTGGTGGATGTTAAAATGGGTGAAGATTTTACTGGATCTGCTTTATTGGTTTCAACACAGCTCCTACGGTACTCTAAGTCTTACAAGCTCAATCTCTACCAAACCATGTTATTCCCTGGTCTGACAGAAAGGATAAGGTCAAATCACAACTTTCCCCCTTCAGGGTCCCAGTTCTGGCTAAGAGGAGGCAGATCTCAGTTGGCAGCCCCCTTAGAGAGAAGTTCCCAGACCCTGCCCCACTGTCATCACTGGGAGAACCAGGCGCCCAGGACCCAACAGACCCGCAGGCTCCTCAAGCTGCCTGAACGGTAGGGCCAGGTCTCACAGACTGCAGCCTGTGCGGACTGCCGCTCCTACTAGTTCACGGAGGCGGGCATGGAGGAGAGGTTCACTACTGCCTCAGGCCCGGGCCAAGGCCAGCAGGCAGCTCTGGTGACCGCTCTGGAGCCCTGCAGGACACAGCCCCCAGCCTGTTCCCCTGGCCCCTCAGCGCACCTGCTGCTCTGAGGCCAGGTGAGCTGGAGGGTCCCAGGAAGGTGGCCAGGATCCACCTCTTACCTCACTCTCTGCCTGGTGACCACAACTTCACAGACCTTTTGCAGAATGAGGGACTAATGACTAACGGTGGCTCATCGGCAGCTGGTTTCTTGTGGGAGGGGCCTGGTGCCAGCCAATGGCTGAACAGGAACACTAAGGGTCCCCTAGTCACCACTGCCTGGTAACAGGGTGAGGTGAGGGAGAATGGCACACAGCAATAGCTGTATGCTAAGGGCTGTGTACTGCCATGCTCTGTTACACACTCACTGGTTTACTAGTATGAAAATTAGTAAAAGGAAACTTGAACTAAAATTGGAGTTGGGATGGTCTGTAGAGGGAGCTCTCATGCCCTACCACGCTTCATCAGTTACCCCAAAAAGAAAAGACACTAATTACATCAAAAAGAAGTTACTTTACTGATCCCCAACAGAAAGAGATGTACCTTGCATTCCCAAACAGGAAGTGAAAGTACTTCACTATCTCAGCAAGGGGAAGACGTCCTTTTTGACCAGTAACATGCCCAGCCAATGGAAAACTGCCACAGTTCAGCCAACAAGAAGTCGTCCGCATCTGGACTTTTATTTTCCTCCATGAATTTTCAACTTTTCCTTACTGGCGACGTCATCTCCTTGTCGTGCCGTCCTCACTATAAAAGCCTTCTGTGTTGCACAGATCTGCAGAGTATCTGTTTGCCAGATGAGATGCCCCAAATTCATGAATCACTTAATAAAGCCAATAAGGTCTTCAAATGTACTCAACCGAATTTTGTTTTTTAACATCAGTAAAACTTCTCCTGTTGACTAGAGATTAAGATATGGGATAATATGTGTCTCCTCAGCTCAGTCTTAATTAAATCCTTAGATATTGGTGATGTGTATTCCTAATTAGGGCAGAGAGCACCCTAGGATACAGCTTAAAGTAAAACAAATATAACACTGTTGTAATGAAGTATTTTAAATCCAGATCTTTCTACCACATCTCAACATAATCTGCATTCTACAGGTGTGATTTTTTTTTCTGTTTTCTTGATTCATTTTAAACTATTCTGTCTTATTTTCTTCATTCCTAGAATATATCCTATTTTACTTCTGCCTTGGATTACAGAATATGAGACCCAAAGGCCATCTTAATAACCTCTTTAATTTATAGTGAGGAAACTAAGACTCAGAAAATAAAGGAATTTATCAACAACTACATTTCTAGTTGGTGGTGCAAATGGAACCATATACAGGTCACCTGGATTTCTGTTCTTTCCACTATGTTCCACTGCCTTCATTGGTGATGAAGTTTCTGACGCAAAACTACACCTGTGGAAGAATTATCTTTGATATCAGAGAATACATCATAAACTGTATGCCGACCCATCATAATGGAATTGTTCTATTCCTTCAGCTGTGGGCTTCACTAAAACGTGTATCTGGATGAAGATACACGCTGTAAAGAATGCTGCATCCTAAACCTCACATCACAGAGGGAATAAAGGGAAGTTGAAATTGGCCAACTGGGAAAAAAAAATAGAAAACCAAAAAGGAGCTGCCAGCCTATACAGTAAAGGAAAAAACCCTTCTGCCAAGTCTACAAGAAGACATTTTTTCATCTGATCCAAGCAGATACTTTACATCCCAAATATAGAAACTTAAGCATCACTGCCCACCCCCAACCCCCTCAAAAACAAAACAAAAAAATTCATTCAGCCAATTGCTGAAATACTTGAATAACTGGCAGTACAACCACAGCCAAAGATCTATCAGGTGCCCTGAAAGCACAACAACTAAAACACTAAAGGCAGAGTCCTCATTAAGTGTTTTGGGGGAATAAAAGTGAACAATCAGCAAAAGTGTCCCCTGGGAATAAGGAATACAAGCAGCTAGAGGGCGTGAATAATAGATAGAACTGTATCTAAAATCTGCAGCAGTAAGTCCTATCAATAGTGAGCATGAGATGGAACAACAGGGTTGTCAGCCCCGTACTCTCATCCCTATTCCATTTTAGTGCTGTTTCTATTTTAATACTTAAAAGAGGGAAGATGCAAGCTCAGGTCAGAGTGCAAGCACAGGGGCCCAGAGCCGATGGGAGTCTGGCTAAGGTTGGAATGACCCCTCTGCACACAGCCCTGAGCCTCTGGTCAGCGGACAGGAGACAAAGCAGTCAAACAGAACTCAAGCTGCCAGGCTTTCCTTTCCCCATCCTAGCCCATCTGCCTTCATATGCAGGGCACAAGAAGCCCCTTATTAATCCTCAGTTAACAGAGCCTCTGTCTAACTAGCAGGAACTAGTTTCCCTAGAATCATCACTTGCTTATTTCTGGGATAACAAGGAAGAGGAGAAAAGAGGCTGGAAGGTCAACTCTACTCCTAAATATGTGACCTTGGGCAGGTTACTCCACCTCTTAGTTATCTTTATGTGTAAACTGTTTTAATATACACTCTTCAGGACTGTGGTAAAGACTGAATGAAATCATGAATGCATGTGAAATACCCAGTATATCACACAGTCAGGAAACACAGTCTCTAAAATAAACACTGCCGTCGCTGTTACAGCTCCCTACCCATATGTGGTGGTGGCAGGCTAGACAACTTACCTTGACAGAACCAACTCTCCCCACATCCCCTGACCCTTGATTTATAAATGTCCGCTTACAAAAGGCAGGGAATTCCCTGGTGGTCCAGTGGCTAAGACTCCACACTCCCCAGTGCAAGGGGCCCGGGTTCAATCCCTAGTCAGAGAACTAGATTCCACATGCTCCAACTAAGAGTTTGCATGTGACAACTGAGACTCTGCACAGCAAAGCAAATAAATAAATATATTTTTAAAATAGCTTACAAAAAAATATACCATCTGTTCCTCCTCTGTCTCTCTGTTGTCATCAGAGAAGAAAACTCCAGTCTTTTCATGGAAGGAAGAGAAAAAGTTGAAAAGTAAGGCTCCATCCATACCTTACCCTGTGGTGGAAGGAAGTGTTGGCCTCCGAAACCCAGCGGCCCCTGGCCCACAGTAGCTCCTCTAATGCTCCCTGAGTGTTTTCATTTAGGTTTGAAACCATAAAGCCCCAGCAATTAGTGATTCAAGTATCCTCAGAAAAACACAAATTCCTGAATTCAGTTTATGGTTATGCTTATATTATGCCTCATCTATACACTTATGAGAAGTCGTTCAGTTAAACTGCTCTCCTCACAGGATACCTGAGGGAGAACCAAAGCCAAAATGGTGGAATGCAGAGCATGCTGAGTGCAGCGGAAAAGGGCAGTGTGGGAAGTGAGGGTAACGTAGGGTGCTGGAAGTCTGGTAGAAGCACGGAAAACAACTAGCCAGTTTAAAAATGTGCCCACAGGTAGCTGCCAGGGATCTGGGGAAGAAGAGGCAGTCCTCTTCTTTTCCCTCCTATGACTTGGTTTCCTCCTTCTCTCGAGAATTAGAAGGCATTCTTCTATCAGTACCACAGTGAAGCTTTAGTAACAGATTACAGGGGATTTCTGTGAGACAGCTAAGAATCTTAACTTCATTTAACTTTTTTTCATGTAAGTAAATTGAGTTCTAAGTTCCACAGAACTCACTCACACGACTCCCTGACAATAGAACCTACAGTCTGTCTTAATTTATTTCATTAATTTCATTAAGCTGGGCTTCCCATGTGGCACTGGTGATAAAGAATCCACTGTCAATGCAGGAGATGGAAGAGACACGGTTCAATCTCTGGACTGGGAAGGTCCCCAGGAAAAGGGAACGGCAACCCACTTCAGTACTCTTGCCTGGAAAATTCCATGGACAGAGGAGTCTGGCAGGTTACAGTCCATGGGCCACCAAGAGTTGGACATGACTGAGTGACTGAGCACACACACATATTTCACTAAACTAAGAGGTGAGCAGATGTATGGAAGAACGAATACTTGAAGGGAAAGCCTTCATGACAAGCCAGCATGAGGAGCAGTCTGACCATTCTCCTTCTCTTCCCCATCTCAGTCTGGTATTCTTCTAAGTATGTATCATTATCTGACCTTATAACACATATCTGTCAGTTCATTGTCTGTCTTCTCTCCTACAGCGTAAACTCTTACGAGGGTACACACTGGTTTTTGGTTTGCTAAAGTCCCCACCTAAAACGAAGTCTGGCAATCATAGACGCTCAGTAAACACTTGCTGAATGAGTGGATGGCTGATCTGAAAAGGCAGTGTCTCCATAAGACACTGTAAGACTGAACACGAGGCCTTGAGGAGCAGCACTCTGGGCCCCTCTCTCACTCAGTCTCCACTTCTTGTTTCACACAAGTACCTGGCTGCTGTATGGTGCGATCGTTTCCTTTTATATAATGTTCCACTGACCACTTGGAAGCATTGGAGATCCCCTGTCATGATATGAGTGATTGTCCTTGGCACCAAATCTCCCCCAGACTTTTTTTTTTTTTTTTAGAAAAATAGCAAGCCTTCAAAAAGAGATTCCACCTGCACCAAAAGTAGACAATTCCACATATATAATGGATCTCTCCGTTTTTTTTTTTTCTTTTCTTTTCCAGTGTCATAAACCTCCTATCATCTCTCTTTGAAAAGACTTCTGAAGCCAAATCCCATAAACGAACTGTAAGATCTTCCCATTACTTTTTCTGTAGAAAAAAGCTACTGATATCTAGAAAAATGAGGGAGGGGACACCTATTTCATATGGAGTGTCTGAAATCACTGCTAACCATCTCCTTCTGATATTAGAGAAGTCTCTTCTATACAAATAATGGCACTGCTGCTGCTGCTGCTGCTAAGTCGCATCAGTCGTGTCTGACTCTGTGTGACCCCATAGATGGCAGCCCACCAGGCTCCCCCGTCCCTAGGATTCTCCCGGAAAGAACACTGGAGTGGGTTGCCATTGCCTTCTCCAACGCATGAAAGTGAAAAGTGAAAGTGAAGTCACTCAGTCGTGTCTGACTCTTCAGAGATCCCATGGACTGCAGCCCACCAGGCTCCTCCGTCCATGGGATTTTCCAGGCAAGAGTACTGGAGTGGGGTGCCATTGCCTTCTCCACAGTACCCTCTATTTCTCATTAGTTATTGTCTTTTTGGTTTCAAAAAGGCCACGACTATTAAACCAATGCAAAAGTCTGGTCAAATCTATATTTTTGGACCAACGTATTCATTGCTTATACTGACTGCTATCAAGTAGTAAATCATTTCCCCACTTGAAGACTCTCACATGAAGCATGTGATAATTCTCAAAATAAATCAGGCTATCAACAGTCAAAGCCCAGCTTCTTCATAAACCATATTTATAAGCCTGGCAGTAATGACTTCCTTATATTCAGTCACCCAGCTTCCTCATGTAGATAAGTGGGTAAAATAAAATAAGCTTCATTTTATAACCTTGATCTCATTATAAAAATTGAAAGATGGAAAGAGGAATTTAGTAAGTAATCAATTACTAATACTCAAAAAGTTACATCATTTGGTAGAAAACATTTAAGGCCTAGAAAGAGATCGGTAATTCTTCTTCAGTTGGAGATGAGGCTAAGGAAATAGGCTTCCCTGTGGCTCAGAGGTTAAAGCGTCTGCCTCCAATGCGGGAGACCCAGGTTCGATCCCTGGGTCGGGAAGATCCTCTGGAGAAGGAAATGGCAATCCACTCCAGTATTCTTGCCTGGAGAATCCCATGGACAGAGAAGCCTAGTAGGTTACAGTCCACGGGGTCGCAAAGAGTCGGACACGACTAAGCGACTTCACCTCACCTCACCTCAAAAAAATAATTAACTCTAATAACTTAGTCTAATATATTTCTTTAAAAGAATATATAATTAGTATTTTTCATAATCTGGATGAATAAGGTATTCTTCTGGGTTTTTAGACTATTTTATGAATTCTATGTAATTCAGTCCTAGTCAAATTAGCTGTATTCCTAGAAAATTAAATGCAAGATAGGAGGAGTAGGAAGTGGCTTTGTAAAATAAACACTTCATTCAAAATATACATAAATTGATATACCATGTCTACAATCTCCAAAATAAGTACACTTCTTTCTCCTCAGTGTTATTCCTGGAAAAAAAAAAAAAAAAAACATTACCTGGCAGGGAATTTTGTTTTCAACATGATTAGCTGCATTGCACTGAAAGTTTGGAAGAGTAGAGGTCTACTGAAGAAAATATGTGGCTACACGTTTCTAGAAGAATGAAATCCAAAGTAAACTGCATAGGCAATGTATCGCTCAGAAGGGGCCATGCAGACACTCTTCTTAACGTAAGGCAAGACAGATGCTAACAGCATTGCTAACAGTGGAGACTGCAAGGCAGAAGTCAAACCAGACTGCAGACCAGCTGCAACCAAGCCAAGGAGCAGTGCACGGAGATTTCAGGGCAGTTCAAACTTGTGTCTTTAACTCAAATCTCATCTGAGATGTTGCCCAATGTTGGCAGAGAGATATCTCTATAGCTGTAACTCTAGAAAGAAGACCATATTCTAACTACTGCTTCTGCTTGGATCTTGCCAGGTGGCACTGTGGTAAAGAATCTGCCCGCCAATGCAGGAAACTCAAGAGACACAGGTTTGATCCCTGGGTCGGAAGATCCCCTGGAGGAGGAAATGGCAACCCACTCCAGTATTATTGCCTGGAGAATCCCACGGACAGAGGAGCCTGCAGTCCATGGGGTCTCAAAGAGTCGAAAGCGACCAAGCACAAGCTCAAGTCATACCTTACAGTTAGTGTTTTAACTGTCTGTAATTTAGAGAGTACACTTATAAATAGTACCTTCTATGTTCTAAAGTTGGAGAAGGCAATGGCACCCCACCCCAGTACTCTTGCCTGGAAAATCCCATGGACGGAGGAGCCTGGTAGGCTGCAGTCCATGGGGTCGCTAAGAGTTGGACACGACTGAGCAACTTCACTTTCACCTTTCACTTTCCTGCATTGGAGAAGGAAATGGCAATCCACTCCAGTGTTCTTTCCTGGAGAATCCCAGGGACGGGGGAGCCTGGTGGGCTGCTGTCTATGGGGTTGCACAGAGTCGGACAGGACTGAAGTGACTTAGCAGCAGCAGCAGCAGCATGCTCTAAGGTAGGTGTTTTTATTCTCTCTTTAAAAATAAGGCAAATGAGGCTTAAATAACTTAAATGTCATTCCTGAGATCACTTAATAAAACGTGAACTTAAATTTCTGTCGTTTGACTCCAAGGCCAATAAACTTTCCACGAAATCAACATCTCAGTTTTCCAAGATCTTTATCTCACCCAATTATATGTTAAGTCCGTAATCAGACAGGTTACATTTTCCACATTCACTAAAAAAAAAAAAAAAAACAGACCAGCCTGATTTCAAGCCTACATGAAACAGACCCTCCCTTTACTTTCTAATATAGTGATAACACACTAAGCAAGCCAAATTAAACTCATTTTTCGGCCAGAATAAATTATAAAAGTCGTCCAAATAAACTATAACTGGTACCACCCAAACCAACTATAACTTTTACTGAGTGATAGCTGTGGGGGAAGATGGCAGCAGGGAAGAGAGTTCTCAGTTTGACTGGAGCCGCTTCTCAGGCAATGAGCTGTTTTTAGCTTGTTTGCCTCTACTAAGATGTGCCCTGCTCACAATCCTGGCACACCATTTCTAGAAGTTTTTATACCATATATAATTTCTATCCTACCTGTTCACCAAGAGTTTTCTTCTTTGGCAGCTTCATAGAGCAAAATCAACTTGGGGTTTGATAAAGACAGCAGCATCTTACTAGCTGGATTAAGCTGCAGGTCTCCACTGAGAACCTGAGTGAGGAGCAGTCACTCAGGTTCAAGGGTTTCCTTTCACTGACCTCTCAAGTGGGAAGACACACGTAATGGGTAAATTTGGCAGAATAGTGTTCCTTTAGGAGTCAAAAATCAAAGTATTTACTTTATTTCCAATTCTGGATATGTAGGTAGATCCCCTTACTATCTTTTCAATATTGTTCTTTTTGTGTTATAATTCATAAAGTGAGCATAAATTTCTACTCATATCTTCTTACGGTACAGTAAGGTAAAAACACGATCTCAGACAGGAAAGTATTTTGAAAACAAAGGAATCAAAAACAAAGTGTTCTTAACTGAATGCTTCATCTGTATGAAGAATATCCCCCTCTCCCGTGGAGAGCTGAAAACAAGCCATCTTAGTTTTCAGTTCAGTTGTTACTGGTTGTCCACTGGGAACCATAACCGAAGTTGTTATTCCTTCGTTCTCACATGATAATGTGCATACAATTTACTTTTCATTGTACTAATTTTCTCTGTCCAACTTTTAAATTTTGTTTTATTTTTAATTCACTGATCCCATAGGCCACATTCCATGATGCTTATTGGAATACTCGTGAAAAAAAGGATAATGGAGAGAGACAGTCATTAAACAGTTTACATTTACTAATGCAATAGCTGCCATGAAGGAAAAGGTACATAGTACTATGGGCAAGCAGAAGAGTCATGCTTGACCAAGTTTAAGAGGATGGGGAAGGTTTCCATAAGGAATTTAAACATACGAAATCCTTTTTTCAGTTTTTGCTTGCAAGTATAAGATCCATAGTTTCTATTCATTAGTGTTCTAGAAATGTTCTTGCTTTTCTCTCTTCCAATCCTAACTTTATACTATTGACATAAATTCCTTTTTTTTTTTAATTTTTTGATTCATGCTTTGCCTCTTTCTCTAAATCTCTCACTCTATTTCCTTTAAAACAAACAAACAAAAAAAAGAACATAAAGACTTTAGGTTACAGGAATGAGGAGCTTTTAGAACTAACTGTTCAAAGCTGTGTGCTGTGCTATGCTTAGTCCCTTAGTCTGTCCAACTCTTTGTGACCCCATGAACTGTAGCTCTTCAGGCTCCTCTGTCCATCAGGATTCTCCAGGCAAAAAGACTAGAGTGGGTTGCCGTGCCCTCCTCCAGGGAATCTTCCCAACCAAGGGATCATACCCAGTTCTCCTGCATTGCAGGCGATTCTTTACTGTCAGAGCCACCAGGGAAGCCCATGAATATGGGAGTGGGTAGCCTATCCCTTCTCCAGGGGATCTTCCTGACCCAGGAATCGAACCAGGGTCTCAGGCATTACAGGCAGATTCTTTACCACCTGAGCTACCAGGGAAGCCCACTAAAAGCTAAATAAGCCTAAGACTATTCCTATCTGCTCTGGTCACAAAGTGACTTCTTACAACTGAGAGAAAAAGAAGAAATATACATACATTAATATACAGTGAAACATCAAGCAAAATATACGGCAAAGAAAATCTGACCACCATTCTCTTGTCCTTTGTTTTCCAGGCTCCTTGGAGCATTCTACATTCTTATTTTTCATATTCGGATAATATGTCCATTACCCTAGAGAACTATATCCTCAAATGTACTTTCTCCCCAACAAAAATCAGTAAAGCATACAGAGTTTTTCACAGACTCTAAAGTAAAATCATATGATCTCAAAACCTAGAAAAGAGCAGCAGTTTTAGCTATTTCTAGGAAACAGAGCGGATGCAAGAACAGCCAAAATAATTTTAAGGTAATCCTAAAATGGTATAATACTGTTCTGAAACTTAAAAAAAAAGTTTGTTTATACAGATGTATGGTATTAAGTTAAAGCAATGACTCTAACTCTAAAGCAAAATACTAGAGAGAATTATATTTTATTAATTAAAAAGCAGAACTAGGGCTTCCCTGGTGGCAAGACAATGCAAGAGACATCTGGTCCCAGAAGATCCCACATGCTTCGGGGCAACTGGGCCCCATCCCACAACTACTGCACCCATGCTCCAGAGCCCACTAGCTGCAACTACTAAAGTCCACACGTCTAGGGTCTGTGCTCCACAACAAGAGAAGCTGCTGCACGAGAGGCCCACACACCACAACGACAGAGCGGCCTGTGCAGGCAACAGTGAAGACCCAGGGACACCGTTAGTAAATACAGAGTGGCCTGTGCAAGCAACAGTGAAGACTCAGTGACACCATTAATAAATAAATCTTTAAAAAAGAAAAAGAAAAACAGAACTAAATCATATTTGGGACATTTTTGTCACTACTAGGCAATGACTAGATGTGAATTCAACTGGTCACATATTAATATTCCTGCCATTGTAAGTCAGTCAGAAAACATCCCTATAAGTCTACAGAAGGAACCAAAGAAAACACGTATGGGAAGTTTCACTCTACATTCAATGAGTAGAGCTTGCATTTAAAAGTCTCTAAGGGTTCCTGAATATGGAATCTCAGTTGTTCTTGTTCTCTAACTTAGTCGCGTCCCACTCTGCAATGCCATGGATTGCAACATGCCAGGCTTCCCTGCCCTCCACCAACTCCCAGAGTTTGCTCAAACTCATGTCCAATGAGTTGGTGATGCCTTTCAACCATCTCATCCTCTGTCACACCTTTTCCTCCTGCTCTTCATCTTTTCCAGCATCAGGGTCTTTTCCAATGAGTCAGATCTTCGCATCAGGTGGCCAAAATAATGGATATGCAGCATAAATCCTTCCAATGAATATCCAGGGTTGATATCCTTTAGGATTCACTGGTTTGATCTCCCTGCTGTCCAAGGGACTCTCAAAAGTCTTCTCCAGCACCACAATTCAAAACCATCAATTCTTCAGCTCTCAACCTTCTTTATGGTCCAACTCTCATATTTGTACATGATTACTGGAAAAATCACGCTTTGACTATGTGGATCTTTGTTGGCAAGTGATGTCTCTGCTTTTTAATATGTTGTCTAGGTTTGTAAAAGTGGAAATGGTGGCAGATTTTATTTTCTTGGGCTCCAAAATCACTGTAGACGATGACTAGAGCCATGAAATTAAAAGACGCTTGCTCCTTAAAAGAAAACCTATGACAATTTATCTACCAATTAATCCAATTCTCTTTTTTCAAATGCAGACTCTCATCTTAAAAAGACACATTCTATCTGACTTTGAAGTATATTCACAGTATACCCTATAGCCCAAAGTTCAGAGTTCAATGCTTATTCTTTCCCATAGATCCTCAGTACTGACAGCATGAAGAAAAGAAAAAATGAAGCATAGCTACTTTTTCTCTAACAATGTCACTTCTTATCAACAACTACTGTTACTTTTGCATTTCAAAGGCTCAGAACACACATTTAGAATGTCCTCTATCATACAGGCAAGCCAAAAGGAGTAGGCTTATGAATATGGGTGTATAGATAAATTGAGTGATAGTTTGGCATCCAAAACAAATCATTTTGAAGGTGACTCTAAAAAGGTACAATTTAGTTAATATCCCAAGAGCCAGGGATTAAGGTATTAAAAAGGACAAGGGAAATAAAGGAACTAGAGGAGGACAGTTACCCCATGTGAATAAACAGCACAGACCTACTGGATCTCGCTCTCTGAAACCTGTTTGCAGGTAGATGCTCCTGAATTCTCTCTAGGTTTGATCTTTGAGTCACACACTCAAATTCTTCATCAGGTTTTCCTCAAATAGCTGCATCTTTATTGAACTGGATATTGAGGTAGACTTTTCAGATCTTCAACTATTTTCTGTATTTTCCTGGGGCATAAGTCACATGTGCAAGCAACATCTAATTTTTAAAAATATACACAAAACTGCTACCAATGTATATGTATGATAGTATCAATCAGTCAGGAAGTACTCAGTGATCATATGAAATTAATATGCAAAATGCAAGGGAGGTATAGATGCAAACAAAAATGTCACCTCAAGACACTGCACACTGAAGATAATTTACACATTACGAGGGTAAATGACTGTGCTTGTCTTGTTCCCTTTGTCATTATCTCTAGCCTCCAGCACAACAGAACAGGCACTGAATATACATTTGCTGAGTAAATAAGTCTTAAAAAATGCAGCAAACAAGGAAATTAAAATGGGCATGATTGTTTCCCTCATCTGTGTGTCTTTCATTTGCCATATCTCTCTGCTGCTTTCTGGTAAGGACAGGAAATCTCAAATCCCACTCACCTGGCTTACTCTTCAGATTACTTACTACAACAAACCTTCCATTAATCCTGTGTTTGACAGAGCAGAATAACCCATTAACTCCCATATGTCTGGGATACAATAATAATTATTGGCTTGCTAGACCTTAAACTACTTTTTAAACAGCAAAGGTTACCTTGTGCTTTGAATGTATTTAATTTTCTTTTAGTCCAAAACTTTATATTACCCCAAACTAAAATGGGAGAAGGCAATGGCACCCCACTCCAGTACTCTTCCTGGAAAATTCCATGGATGGAGGAGTCTGGTAGGCTGCAGTCCATGGGGTCACTACGAGTTGGACACGACTGAGCGACTTCACTTTCACTTTTCACTTTCATGCACTGGAGAAGGAAATGGCAACCCACTCCAGTGTTCTTGCCTGGAGACTCCCAGGGACAGGAGAGCCTGGTGGGCTGCTGTCTATGGGGTCGCAGAGTCGGACATGACTGCAGTGACTTAGCAGCAGCAGCAGCAAACTAAAATGTACAAAAAGTACCATTATTCAACCATGCTGAATGATAATGCACATTATACATTAGTCAATGTGAAAATTCACATGGTAAGATAAAGTAATGGACAGAAAATAAGACATGGAAATTTAGAAATTATACTGGTATTATTTCAGACCAAAAAAAAAAAAAAAAAGGATTAGCAATTACATCATTTAGGGGTCTAGCATATCTCTCCAACATTTTCTTACTGAAACAACAGACAGTACACCTGGGTGCTTCCCAGGCGGCCAGTGGTAAAGAAACCGCCAGCCAATGCAGGAGACACAAGAGAGGCAGTTTCAATCCGAGTCAGGAAGATCCCCTGCAGTAGGAAAAGGAAACCCCTCCAGTATTCTTGCCTGAAAAATTCCATGGACAAAGAGGCCTGGTGGGCCTCTGAGCGCTCCTGCAAGAACATGCATGCACATGGCAACGGATTCCTAAGAGGTCTAGCGTCTCTCTCTCCATCAGTTTCTTACTGAAATAGCAGACAATACAAGGGTTTTATAAACAATGTAGTCTAGTAGCTAATTTCTTAGTCAGCTAGGTATCAGCACCATATAACACTTTGGCAGTTATATACACGAGAAAAAATTCTCATTTAATTTACCCATTATCAAAAGCTTTCCCTATGTCTTTTCTAGCATGCTTCATTGAGGCATATTACAAAGATACAGGAGAAACTGTTACGCGCTCTAGATACTTACGTCCACTTGGAAAAATGAAATCTGTTAGAGAAAGGATGAAATACAATGGCAGCACAAAGAGAGGTACAATTCTCCACATGCCTAGGGAAAAAACAGATGATGTATGCTAGCATGAGGATGGGGCAGCTGGGAAAGAGATAACTGGAAAGGGCATTTAAGAGTTGAGGCCTACAGGTTAGACTAAATTAAGAAAGGACATAGGAAAAGAATGTGGCAGAGGAAAGGCATTAATAAATACCATTGGGGAATGAAGTTAGAAACAGTAAGAAAAATACTGCAGCAGGCTTGAGCTTCAGAGTTTGTTTCAAGGCTTATGTACCTAGTGAAGCCTGGCTCATAGCAGACTCTCAACTCTAGCAGCCTTCACTTCCTCTCCATCTGACACTGGATTCCTACACACCTACCCTAAAAGTTGTCCTGAGAACCACTACACATTTAAAATCTTAGAAGCCAATCTGGCCACAATCTTCCATCTTTCTGGACCTCTAACACCTCCATTCCCACTACCCCTTTACTCGATAGGAATCTTATTTTCACAGTCTGCAAACTCCCATTTTTCGACTGAGGAGGAAGAAAATAATAAAGCAAACAAACAAATATAAACTCAGAACTTTGAACGTGCTATAACGAAAACTGAGTGTAACCAGCAGAGAGTTACAGGAGACCAATTCACACAGTTTGGTCAGAGGAAAATGTTCCGAGAAGTGACATTTAAGATGAGACAGTAAGAAAGAGAGGAAGCCGACTCTGGGAAGGACACAGAATAGGATGTTCTAGCCAGAGGGGAACAGTACATACAAAAGCTGCTAAATGAGAAAGATCATGGCTTCATCTAGGTACAGAAAGGCAGCCAGTGTGACTGGAACACAGTGGCCCAAGGAGGGAACAGACAGAAAAGGAGGTCAGAAAAGGTGACAGGGACCATGTGAAAACAGACTGTAAGCTGTGATTCGGAGTTTGGAACTTAAGAGTTCATCGAATTTGAAGCAGGAGGATAACATGGTCAAATTTTTTGGTAAAAGATGACCATGACTGTGGCATGCAGAAGTGGTGTGGGATTCAGGATGGGCATGCAAGGAAGTTTTTGACACTCCAGCCAGTATAAAACCTGGCATATGATGAATGTCTCAAAAACTGATGACAGAATTAACAAATAAATGAGCCAACAACTTTAAAGCAGGCAAGTGGTAGTCACGAATCAGTTTTAGAATGATTAGTCCAGCTCTGTGTTTTAGACTACAGAGAATCTGTGCTGGGACAGCGTTAGTCATACACCCTGAATATTTGGAATTTTTCAGAATATTCTGCAGTTGACCATGCCTTCTGAAAATTCAGTCAAGCTTTATATGATTTCCAAAATCAATGGAACAGAACAGGGGTCTTATTTATGCAGAAAAGATTAAATCATTCCATGTAAATCATTCCATGTAACCCATTCCTCAAGTTTAACAGAAGTCTTATTTATTTTGTGTCTGGCCAACTGTGTGTGTGTATATAACAAAATGTGTTTAGAGATGCTGATGACTGATGGGCAATCAAGAAAAACTCAAGCTGAAATTGTTAAGAGCTGGGACAAGAAGCAGTTTCAATCACCATAGGAACTGCTTGAACTGAGTGCCCTGTAGCCATTCTGGCCAGAAGCATTCCTCAAAGGGCACCACCGCTTTGCATAGTTTAGTCCTCTCTGATGCAAGAGCTATCACTTCTGAAATCAGGCTCAGCTGTGTTAAAAAGGAATGTCAATAAAATTAAGCTCAACCTATTTGACTGCTTAAAAGATAAAATAAATAGGAAAAGAAGTATGTCAAGGCTGTATATTGTCACCCTGCTTATTTAACTTATATGCAGAATACATCATGAGAAATGCTGGGCTGGAAGAAACACAAGCTGGAATCAAGATTGCTGGGAGAAATATCAATAACCTCAGATATGCAGATGACACCACTCTTGTGGCAGAAAGTGAAGAAGAAATAGAGTCTCTTGATGAAACTGAAAGAGGAGAGTGAAAAAGTTGGCTTAAAGCTCAACATTCAGAAAACGAAGATCATGGTAACCAGCCCCATCACTTCATGGCAAATAGATGGGGAAACAGTGGAAACGGTGGCTGATTTTAGTTTTGGGGGGGCTCCAAAATCACTGCAGATGGTGATTGCAGCCATGAAATTAAAAGACGCTTACTCCTTGGAAGAAAAGTTATGACCAACCTAGACAGCATGTTAAAAAGCACAAACATTATTTTGTCAACTAAGGTCCGTCTAGTCAAGGCTATGGTTTTTCCAGTAGTCATGTATGGATGTGAGTGTTGGATTGTGAAGAAGGCTGAGCACCGAAGAGTTGATGCTTTAGAACTGTGGTGTTGGAGAAGACTCTTGAGAGTCCCTTGGACTGCAAGGAGATCCAACCAGTCCATCCTAAAGGAGATCAGTCCTGGGTGTTCATTGGAACGACTGATGTTGAAGCTAAAACTCCAATACTTTGGCCACCTGATGTGAAGAACTGACTCATTTGAAAAGACCCTAATGCTGGGAAAGATTGTGGGCAGGAGGAGAAGGGGACGACAGAGGATGAGATGGTTGGATGGCATCACCGACTCGATGGACATGGGTTTGGTGAACTCCAGGAGTTAGTGAGGGATAGGGAGGCCTGGTGTGCTGCAATTCATAGGGTCGCAAAGAGTCAGACACAACTGAGTGATTGAACTGAACAGAAGAACAATAAAAACTACGGTGGCCCTTATTCTGTAAAACAAGTCTATCAGAAATATTAATACATGGAGGTACACTTTGAGAGATCCAGCTCTGAATCTGATCTTCACTGCATTTTTTTTCCTTTTGTTTTTTCATGGAATCACAGAAGAGGGGCAAAAGGAGATGAAACATCATCAGTTCTTAGAACAATTTTTTTTCCTCAGAAGTAATAATGAAAAAGACATTTTCTTGGAGAACAGTTGAGCTTTTCAAAAATATGCATCATTTTTAAAAGTAAAACAGACAGCTTACTTAGCACATAGATTCACATTTCACATTCTCTTGTTTTGCAAAGGTTTTCATGGAACAATGAAACTCAGCATAGTAATACCAATTTATTATTTCTAGTTCCTATGGAAACATGCATTCAACTTACAGAAGCCAATTGATATGGACACAAGTGCAAAGCAAATACATTAACAAGGAATCATATAATTTATTACTCTAGTAAAATGAGTTGAGATATCAGATAAAATAGCCAAAAAGGAGCCACAAGTCAGCCACAAGCTAAAGAAGGAAATATCTAAAAAGGAATGTGTGTGCATTCTCAGTCGTGTCTGACTCTTTGCAACCCCATCTACTATAGCCCACCAAGCTCCTCTGTCCATGGCATGTTCCAGCAAGAATACTGGAGTGGGTTCCCATTTCCTTCTCCAGGTGATCTTCCTGATCCAGGGATCTAACCTGTGTCTCCTACATTTCCTGCATTATTTACCATGGAGCCACTTGGAAGCCCCTAAAAAGGAATATGAATCTCTAAAATAAGGTCACATAAATAAGAGTACATATTTTATTACAAATCTGTTAGTGAAAGGACTTGTAACCTCAAGACAGAGAATTAGATAAAAGCACTAATACATTAAAATCAATCAGCAAATATTTGTGGTGTTCCACTATGCGCTAAGCAATATGCTAAGATCTGTAAGGGAACAAAACTAAATTTTAATTCATTTTGACAAGAATTTATTGTGCACTTCTGTTGTGCCATGTACTAAGATAATCATCAGAGGATACAAAATAGATAAGATACCAAGATACCACTCTAGCAAAACAAGACATTGTTTGCAATATAATTTATGGGCAACACATGCTACTAAACAGGCATTATTGGCTAAGATGAAAAATGGGCCAAATAAACAGTACAGATATGTGTGCCAAGAGCTTTCAGAAGAGAGAGATGATTTAATAAGCTTAGTCGATCAGAGAAGTTTTCACAAAGGAGATGACAACTGACTTGGGCTTGAAAAAAATGAAGAGAAATGGAAAAGTGAATGCAGTTAACAAAGGTGGTAGGGCAGGAATTCACAACTCTGGTTTGGGTCCTGATAAGACCTCAGTTTAATTTTGAGGGGACTGGAAACAATGATGGGAAGGTAGACTGCAGCTGATAGAAAAATACCTTTTACTGGGTAAGGGGTCTTACTTTGAAATGATGACAATACTTTGAAACTAGAGAGAGGTAATGGATGCCAAAACCAAGCATTATGTTATGTGAATTTTATATTGTGTTACTGTTGATGATGACAAAAATTATTATCATTAATTACAAAAACACTGGAAATATCTAAACACCCAACTACTTAGGAGACTAGATGCTAAAAATCCATATGATAATGTTGGAAAGTCTATATGATTAAAAAAACTATATATTTTCCATGGGCTTCCCAGGTGGCACTATCTAACAGAATTCAATGTAGTTCATGGTGTCCCTCCTTTTCTTTTGGCCTGATACCTGTTTTTCATTGAAGGTATTACCAATCAAGAAGGCTCTTCTTCTCAAAATATGAAGTTTATCATTGTTGCTCACTTCATTTCCTCACTCTTAACTTTCTTTGAGTATGAGGAACTCTTGATATTATAGTCATCAACACTGAAATATTTTAACTTTTCGTTATTTCCAAGGTGAACAAAATAAAGGCAATCAGGTAAAATCCTTTAGATTTCATCCACATTTCATAAAATCCATTAAACAACTGTCCAGATTATACTTCACAGTAAGATGAGCAAAAAGCACACCTCCTCTTCAGCTGTAGCCCCTTTCCTCTTGCATTCATTGCTGCCAAAATCAGAACCTAGAGTTCGGGAGCTGTACGCAGTTGCATCTTGTTTTGAGTTTTTGTTTGCAAACTGTCAGTAAGATCAGAATAAATTGCACGATATAAAGTCCAATATGTATATTCTTGAGTACATCTCAATGTATCCACCAAAAAATATTCATAGCTGCAGGTGTACAAAAAAAAAAAGGCAGAATTATGGCTTGATTTGCCTTGATAAGCATGGCAATTTTCTGTACACTTTTCATAAAGTGCTAATCAATTTCAGCTCAAAATAGATTGAAACACCCAACAGATTGCTGCCATAGTCCACAAATGTTTGTCATTCGTAGACTGTGGCAATAATGTGAATTCTGAAGAGGAAGACTGCATCTGAACTATATACCTTATAAAAAATCCCTTTCATTTGCCTTAATATTCCCTGAAGAAATGATAAAAATTATTTTGAAATCATTTACATTGGAAATTTCCAATTTTTCTTATTACATCTAAGTCATTGCTTGCCACATAGTAATATCTGTTGCTTAAATATGGTTATAGATAGATTATATTTAGAATTCAGTGTAGTGATGATATTTAAGAATCAGATATCACATCCATATTACTTAATATTCCTCTAAAATATAATTACAGACGTCACATACAACTTGGAATTGAATCATCACAGACTTCTGAAATATATTACTCTTTGTCTATGTCTTTAACCAGTAAATGAAGTGTAATTTTTTAAGAATGTTTTGTCAATATTCTAGTCCTTCCATTAAGGTTATTTCACAAACACTTCAAGGTGCTAATATTCATATTAATGCACCTTTTCGAGTAGCAGTACTCCTGCCATATGATCCACTCATCTGCCCAGGATGTTTTGCCAAAACAAGTGCCAAAACTTTGCTGAGGACTGTCACACTCCTACAAGGGAGCCTCTGCTCAAAACTGAGCATATACTTTCCCTTCCGTTAAGTGTGAGAAACAATCGGTAATGACATTTAGATCTGAGTATGGTATGCTCTCTGTGGAAAGTAAGAAATTATATGAGAATAGATAACATTTCAAATTTTCACACCTTCCTCTTCAAAGCTACAAAAGTGATAATATAATTTGGGGGGAATAAAAGCTACAAAATTTGGCTTTAGGAAAAAAAAAAGAGTACTTAAAAGTTGTGACTTTAAGCAACTTCTGTGATTACCATCTGCCAAAAAATGTTTTGCCAGAATCACAGGAAACAAAGTGTAGTTGACTCGGGCTCTGCAGTCAGAAAGCCCAAGTTCTCATGTTGATTCTGCTGTTAAATAGATAACCTTGAACAAGTGACCTGTCCTCACCACGTCTCAGCTTCTTCATCTATAAAAGAAAGTTATGAGAGTATCTAGCTCAGGGTGTAGTGAGATCATTAACATATGCAAAATTCTAAGGACTAAATGAGATAATACACGCAAAGTTCTTAGCAAAGCAAGTTCCAGTCAATCCTTAATAAATGTTAGCTACTCTTATCAGCATCATAGGTATCATCATATTACAGAGTCATGAATACTCTTATCTGGCTTGTATGCCAAATGTTTGTTTCTAGGTCTGGGTCCTTCTGTATAACATAAATTAACCTATTTTCCGTAAGAGATGATAAAAATCAAGGTGGTATGCATGAGACAGTAAAGCTCTTGGTCCAAATTACCATCTACTAATCCTGGTAAAATACGGTTGAAAAAGGTACATAAAATATAGGAAACACACTTAGAAAGTGTGATCTTCACTCTTCTGTACAAATAGAAAACTGACATTTTTTGCTTTTCCCAGACCTAATATAACAGTAGTTTTATTCACTGATGGGCTTTCCTGAGCTTACTAATGAAGAATTCGCCTGCCAATGCAGGAGATGTGGGTTTGATCCCTGAGTCAGAAGATCTTCTGGAGAAAGAAAGGGAAGCCCACTCCAGTATTCTTGGAAAATGCCTGCGAAATCCCACGGGCAGAGGAGCCTGGCGGGCTACAGTTGATGGTGTCACAGAGAGTAGGACACGACTTGGCTTCTAAATAATACCAATATTCACTGATAAACTGTTCCCATGATGTTTTTATTCTCACTCATCAGTCTCAGGAATTTAGCTATTCAGTCACCTCTATTTAGCTATTAGATTTTCAGGAGCTGCTGAGGGAAAAAGTTTACACATTCTGACACTGAAAATTTGACTCTGACACTGTTTCAGGCAAGGAAATTCAAACAAAGAAACAAAAACACACGATTCAGGAAAAACTTTAAAATATACTTAAAATGTAAACACAAAAACACATTTCAAATCTTCTTAAATAATTACTATAACCATAAGGAAAACATCTGACTGACCTGAGTCAAAAAATACTATCTCCATACCAAGTATTTTCCTTTTCTTTCCTTCCTTTTGGAATATTTCTATTGGTTAGCTGCCTTGGAGCAAATCAGTATACAAAAGCAGTCAAAACGAAAACAAAGTCAAGTAAATTTAGGCTATGAAAAACAATATATGTATTTAGATGTTGTTTTCCTGAGATAACAAAGAGTCATTTGCTTGTTCCCCTTAGCATTTTATTAGATTTTCTGTATCTGTGTTTTTCTTCAAAATGTCAAAGCATCAGCACAAATGACTTCATAATTTAAATTATCACTTGTTCACAATTCCAAAAATAATTTATATACAAGTTAAAATGAAGGCTGCAAATATTGCTTCACAAGTAAATTTGATGTCGCTTATATTATTTTTCTCTTATAATTAGAGGCATTTCCTCAAGGACAAGCTTTTGGAACGTTAGCTATGTATTAAGTCAAAATTAGATTTTATAAGAGGTTACTGATTCAGAAAAACAGCCTTCATTGCTGTTCTGAATATTTTGAGGATAGCAAAGCAGATCATGACATTTTCAAAAATATTTTGTACATAATGCATAACAATATACTTTTGAATTGATGTAAGTAATATCCTTTCTGTACAAGAGACTTTTAAATGTTTGTTTTTAAAAGTGCCTGAACATATCATACAAAATATCTGTTCAGTTCAGTCGCTCAGTCGTGTCCAACTCTTTGCGACCCCATGAATCGCACCACACCAGGCCTCCCTGTCCATCACCATGCCCCAGAGTTCACTCAAACTCACGTCTATCGAGTCGGTGATGTCATCCAGCCATCTCATTCTCTGTCATCCCCTTCTCCTCCTGCCCCCAATCCCTCCCAGCATGTCTTTTCCAATAAGTCAACTCTTCACATCAGGTGGCCAAAGTACTGGAGTTTCAGCTTCAGCATCATTCCTTCCAAAGAAATCCCAGGGCTGATCTTCAGAATGGACTGGTTGGATCTCCTTGCAGTCCAAGGGACTCTCAAGAGTCTTTTCCAACACCACAGTTCAAAAGCATCAATTCTTTGGCGCTCAGCTTTCTTCACAGTCCAACTCTCACATCCATACATGACCACTGGAAAAACCATAGCCTTGACTAGATGGACCTTTGTTGGCAAAGTAATGCTCTGCTTTTGAATACGCTATCTAGGTTGGTCATAACTTTCCTTCCAAGGAGTAAGCGTCTTTTTAATTTCATGGCTGCAGTCACCATCTGCAGTGATTTTGGAGCCCAAAAAAATAAAGTCTGACACTGTTTCCACTGTTTCCCCATCTATTTCCCAAGAAGTGATGGGATGAGATGCCATGATTTTCGTTTTCTCAATGTTGAGCTTTAAGCCAACTTTTTTCACTCTCCTCTTTCACTTTCACCAAGAGGCGTTTTAGTTCCTCTTCACTTTCTGCCATAAGGGTGGTGTCATCTGCATATCTGAGGTTACTGATATTTCTCCCCGCAATCTTGATTCCAGCTTCTGCTTCTTCCAGCCCAGCGTTTCTCATGATGTACTCTGCAGCTGCTGCTAAGTCACTTCAGTCATGTCCGGCTCTGTGCGACCCCATAGACGGCAGCCCACCAGACCCCCCGTCCCTGGGATTCTCCAGGCAAGAACACTGGAGTGGTCTGCCATTTCCTTCTCCAATGCATGAAAGTGAAAAGTGAAAGTCAAGTCGCTCAGTCGTGTCCAACTCTTAGCGGCCCCAAGCACTGCAGCCTAACCGACTCCTCCGTCCACATGATTTTCCAGGCAAGAGTACTGGAGTGGGGTGCCACTGCCTTCTCTGATGTACTCTGCATATAAGTTAAATAAGCAGAGTGACAATATACAGCCTTGACATGCTCCTTTTCCTATTTGGAACCAGTCCGTTCTTCCATGTCCATGTTCACAGCAGTATTATTCACAACAGCCACAAGGGAGAAACAACCCAAGTGTCCATTGACACATGTATAACCCTACTGGCATATATATATATATATATTATAATGGGGTTCATTCAACTATAAAGTGGAATGGAGTTCTGATACATGGGACAACCTAGATAAGCCTTTAAAACATATATGCTAAGTGAAATAAACCAGACACTCAAGAACATCTTATGCTTCCAGTTTTATATGAAATACCTAGAATAGGTAAATTCACAGAGACAGAAAGATTAGAAATAGGGAGGTGGGAACAGAGAGTTACTGCTTAATTAATGGGGGGGGGAGATTCTGTTTAGGGTGATGAAAAAGTTCTGGAATTAGTGGTACATTCAACATCATGAATGTACTTAATAACACTAAATTCTATGCTCGAAAATGATTTAAGTGGTAAATTCATGTTCATTTTACCACAATAAAGCATTTAATAAATATAAAATTGCATTATTACATCCTCTCCAGTATAATTCTTCCTATGCTATTCTCCTCTTCTTTTAGTGAAAATTACTAAAATGGCTGTCTTCACGCACAGCCTCATTTTCTTTTTTTTTAGCCTCCACTTCTGATCTATCTCCGCAACTCCTTTCAGTCTGGCCTGGGCCTCACAGGGCTCCTGAAATGCCTTCACAAAGAACTCCGTCCAGAACCATCACCCCCTGCCAAATCCTTCCCTGACATGACCATGACCTAGCCTCACTTGAAAAACACCTTGCTCCTGGGTATCTTCAAATGACATGCTAGGTTTTTCTCCTTGCTCTCTGACCCACTCCTGACAATTCAGCCATTTGTTTGTTTCGAGGGTTTTCATTATTGCTGTTGTTTGTTTGGTTAGGTTTGGTTCTGGGCTGTTCATCCTTCGTTAATTTTTTAATTTTGTCCTCTAGTTCCAAATTTTAGACTTCTCTAGTCCAATCCATGGACTCTCGCCAGGCTTATTCATCCCCTTCACGACCACAGTGAAAACGCATGTGATTTCCCAAAACTTCCCCTATGTTTATGTCCTTACTATGGTGAACTGTTCCATCACTATGTAGTCCAAGACATTATGCCATTTTTGCTTTTCCCTCCCCACCCTGCCATATGACACACACACACACACACACACAAGCACACAAAATCACATTCAATGTTCTTAACTCTTGTGGAAGCCAGCTTTTGAATAGCTCTGGAATTCATTCACTCTTTTCTATGCCCATGCCCACCACCAATGCCAGTTACTACCCCATGGTACTGTACTTAATAAGGGACAGCAGTGCCTCTTGTTCCATTTTGATCTCATCAATGTAGCCAGACTTAAGTTTCTAAAGTGAATACATCTCTTTTTATACTCTTCTCCTCTATGAAAATCTTGTGTGGTTCCTCAATGCCTTGAGAATCAGGTAAAAGGTGACATATATCTTCATTCCATAACTTCTAAGGTTTCTCTTCTATCCCCACCACCAAACTTAATGTTCCAAGCAAAGTAAACTCCTCCCAGTTAGGAAGCCAGGTTCCCTAAGACCTGCAGGCAGACCACTGAAACTGGACTTGGGAGAGTGAAAAGGAACGATCTCAATAGGACTCCAGGACTAAAAGACGATCCTAGGAAAACAGGAAGATGCTTTCTCAGCCTACAAGGCCTCTGCCCTTGCTGTGCACTCCAATTCCTCCTCCAACCATTTCACCTAATTAACTTCCAGTTCTCACTGAACTGAACTATTGCTTCTCCATAAAGTTTCCCCTGAAGCCCCAGAACAGAAACTCTGGAATCCCCAAACTTCCTACCTTTTCCCACTTCACTCTTTATTTACTCCTTTCATAATCTTCATGGTACTTTACTGTAATTTTCTGCTTATTTGTAAACTCTCCCTCTACTCCACTGCAATTGACTTCACACTCCGTGAGGACCAGGCTTACTAACACTGTATATTTGAGTCCAGCTTAGTCTCTGGCATTATAATAAACAATAAATATTTGAATAAATACATGTTTCAAAATTATGAATTGATAACTATAAAACCAAGGAATCTCTTTTAAATACATATCTGGACATAGTGATTTCAGTCTTTAGTCAGCTTTAAATTATTCTACAAATAATACTTTACTGTATCTATTGTATACTTCTGTTTGATCTGTAATCATGTAGCATATCATAATCCTGTTAGGGGCTCAAAGACCAATCCTAGTCATTTATTCTGTAGAAACAATTAGGATTAAAAATAAATAAGCTTTGGTCTAAAATTGTATTTTCTACCTAGTTTCTCTGTTTTTACTATGGCAAGATACATAATACAAAATTTATCATCCCATTTTTAAGATGGTACCATTAACTATTTTACTGTACAGATCAGTAGGGTTAGGTATATTCAACTGCCTAAACTTTTTCATCATGCAAATCTGAAACTCTGTATCCATTACACAATTCCCTATTTCCAATTTCCCCAGCCTCTGGAAAGCACTGAATGATTTTCATGAGCTTAACAAATTTCAGTATCTCATATAATGTAGTATTTATTTTTCCGTGATTCACATATTTAAACCTAGCATAACAGTTCATTCATTTTATAATACATGTAATAATTTCCTTCTTACACTTGAATAATATATTACTGAATGCATATTTTATGTTTTATTTATTCATTAATCCATCAGTGGACACTTGTGTTGCTCTCACCTCTTGGCTATTGTGAGAAACACTGCTATGAACATGGTCACCAGTTTCTTTTAATAGCAGGAAATAAACAATATACAATCATTAAAAACAAAGATGGAAAGGCTTACATAAAAGAGAAATATTTTAAAGTGTGTATATTTATTGCTTTTTTCTAGATATTATTTTTAGATAAAATTTTATCTTTGTGATTTACACTTTCACTAACAGACATATGTTTAACACAATCCAAACATAATGTCTGTTCTAAAAATGAATATTCATTCACTTTAAAGACAAAGTAGCTCTTTTTTGTTACATTTATAAGGAACTTACTTTGGGGAAAACACTTGTTTTCTGATTTGGTAGTATATTTGACTGACTTTATTTCATGCATGAATATGTAACAAACTACTGGCCTTTGGGGCTGCATCTGAGATTTGCACAGTTCAGAGAAACCAAGACTGGGAACAAAGATAAGCAGAATTAAATAGACTGAGAACACAATTCACAATTATGAAACTTCTGCAATCTGTCTCTACTCACTGCTCTCAGATGCATCATTGTCAGCATCTGACCCCGTTAGGTGGCTGATAAGAGGATTTTGAAGGCCAGCAGATTTTATTTTTAACCTCTCCATATGGTTGACCTTCCAGTTTCAATGTGAGCATCATCTGCAGAGATGATCATCAAATGGCAACTTCTACCCTAAAATGTTTTGGGTAATTTGGTCAACTCAGAAGTGATGCTCAGTTAAAGAACAATATGTGATCTTCTTTGTACTTTAAAGTCTGTACACAAATACATTTTAAAAGGTCTGTCTACCACAACTACATTTTTAAAGTTTTGCAGGGCTATAGACAAAAATGTCAAAAATAATTTACTGACATTAGGATTAAAAGTAGTTTTTCAAACTATATGCAATGTTCTGCTTCTATAATGTATAAAAGTGCAGCAGTAGCTTTTCCTGGTAAGATTTTTCAATCAGCAAACTTCTTTTTTAATATGAAGCAATATCTCAAGTTTAAAATAACTAAAAAACAAAGTTAATAAGGTTTTATAAAAAAACTTTCAAATGTGTACCAATGTATTAATATTTCAAGTCTAATATTAGCAATATAATGAACACCACATTAGGCTATAACATTTTTCAAAATTAAAAGAGATAATTTTATTGCAATTCATGGTCCACAGTTTTATACCCTCTTGAACTGTGAAGATAAAGATGGCAAATATGGTTTTCCAATAGGAAAGTTTTGCATATAAGAATAATATAACATCCTTAAGGCCAAAGGGCACATTAAAAGATGATCAACATGGCCAATTTGCTAGAGAAAGGCACATCAAAACTACAAAGAGAGATCACCTCATACCAGTCAGAATGGCTATCACCAAAACCTGTACAAATAATAAATACTGGAAAGAGTGTGGAGAAAAGGGAACCCTTTTACACTGTTGGTGGGAATGTAAATTGGTAGAGCCACTATGGAGAACAGTGTGGATGCTCCTTAAAAAACTAAAACTAGAGTTACCATATGACACGGCAACCCACTCCAGTACTTCTTGCCTTGAAAATCCCATGGATGGAGGAGCTTGATGCAGGATACTATCCATGGGGCCGCAAAGAGTCGGGCACGACTGAGCAACTTCACTTCACCATATGACCCAGCAATCCCACTCTAGGATATGTATCTGGAGAAAACTCTAATTCACAAAGATACATGCACCCAAATGTTCATTACAGCTCTATTTACAATAGCCAAGACACAGACGCAACCCAAATATACATGGACAGATGAATGGATAAAGAAGATGTAGTGTACATATACACTGGAATATTACTCAGCCATAAAAAATAATGAAAAACTGCCATTTGCAGCCATATTGATGGACCTAGAGATTATCATACTAAGTCAAGTAAGCCAGATAAAGAAAGACAAATATCACGTGCTATCACTTATACATGAAATCTAAATATATATATATATATATATATATATAAATGAACTTAAACACAAAATAGGAGTATACTCACAGACACAGAAAACAAAGGAGAAACAGAAGGGGGTTAAATTAGAAGTCTGGGATTAACATATACACATTAATATATATAAAACAGGCTTCCTTAGCAGCTCAGCTGATAAGAATCCACCTGCAATGCAGGAGACCCTCGTTCAATTACTGGCTCAGGAAGATCCACTGGATAAGGGAGAGGCTACCCACTCCAGTATTCTTAGGATTCCCTGGTGGTTCAGACGGTAAAGAATCCACCTGCAATGCTGGAGACCTGGGCTTGATCCCTGGTTGCAAAGATCTCTTGGAGAAGTGAACATCCCCTGGAGTAGGGAACAGCTACCCATAACCAAACAAGGACCTACTACATAGCATAGAGAACCATACCCAATATTTTGCAATAAACTATCAGGGAAAATAATCTGAAAAAGAACAGATATATTTATGTATACATAACTGAATCACTTTGCCATACAACTGAAATACATTATTAACCAACTATATTTCAATAAATACATTATAAAATTATTCATCCGTCCATTTATTCAACAAACATAGACATCCATTATGTGCCAAAGACAGATTCAAAGATACATGTAACAAAAAAAACAAAACAAAACAAAAAACAGAAGAAATTCTCAACACATCAAGGACTATAGTCAGGTGGTAAAGACAGAAGTTAGGATATTATTACAGCACGTAAGTGGTTCACTGAGAGAGGAAGAGAAGGAAGGAGACTGGGAGTACAGAATAGAACAAGCACAGGATTCATTCCTGAGAAGTCAGCAAAAAGCATTCTACAAAGACTAGTACATAATTCACTGGTAAGTTCACCAGGGGCTAAGCACAGGGTTTGGTGGGTAAAGCGACAAGTCTCTCGGCAGAAGAAACAAAAGAAAGACACAAAGTCCAGTCAAAATGCTTGAAACATTTTTTTTGTAGGCTCCGTTCATCATTGCTGAGACCATAAAATGTAGAATTCATCTGAGATGAGAGTTCAATGGGCACTATTAATCAAAAAAGCAAAACAGTGTAATACTGTTAACACTCACAGTCTCCTGCTCATCCCCAGGGACCTCATATTTTTTGGATTCAGTTGGCTCTTCTTTCCTTTTCTTTTATAAATTCACATTTGCTCAACACTTAGGAACACATCATATACCAATTATAAGACCAAAGAGTGACTAGATATTTATCCAAGACAGTTTGTAGAAATAATTATAACTTAAAAAAGTGTTGCAGTACTTACTGTTAGTCGCTCAGTCATGTCCGCCTCAGTGAGACCCCATGGACTGTAGCCCGCCAGAGTCCCCTGTCCATGGGATTCTCCAGGCAAGAATACTGGAGTGGGTTGTCATTTCCTTCTCCAGGGCATCTTCCCAACCCAGGGATAGAACCCAGATCTCCCGCATTGCAGGCAGAGTCTTAAAAATATGTCTCCTTTCCTGGCAAAACCTGAATAAGAACAGCACTGAGGCGGGCTAAGGGGGGATTTCCCTAAGGAAGAAAATTTAAATCAAAGGATACATTTTTCTGATGCAATGGCTGGAACATGTTTATAAAATACCTGAACCATGGGGAACACTATCTGATCTCCAGACAAAATCCCTACAAAGCCCCTTCAGGTGACAGTGCAATGTGGCTGCAGGAACTTTAAAACAAGGACCAGAGAAAGGAGAGAGTGAGGCTTGCTCCCACACAAGCTCTACACAAGGAAAAGTGAAAGTCACTCAGTCGTGTCTGACTTTTTGCGACCCCATGGACTATGCAGTCCATGGAATTCTCCAGGCCAGAATACTGGAGTGGGTAGACATTCCCTTCTTTAGGGAATCTTCCCAGCCTAGGGATCGAACAGAGGTCTCCCGCATGGCAGGCAGATTCTTTATCAGCTGAGCCACTAGGGAAGCCTCTGCACAAAGAAAGCTTACAGTAAGTTCTAGCCACTGGCAAATGATGTTATTCATTAATATCCTAGAAATCAAAGGAATTTTAGTGTACCTGACATGTTCAACAGTTCAAACCACACTGTACCCTGACATGCTTTTAATATTTAGCAGTAGCTGCCAAAAATTGAAAAGATATGAAAAGAGAACATAAATAATTTTATTACTGCTAAATGTAGATATATCCAGACCCAGGCGATTGTTACTGCTTCTTACTCTCTCTGCCTCCTCCCGAAAACAAAAGACACAAAATCATAGTTTCACTAAATTGATGGCAACATCTTTTAAGACACAATATTATGAATGAAGAACCTATTACTGTTTTTAAATGAACAAGCTTCTTTTCAAGAATCATAGTTGGGAGAGGATTCCAGAAGCATACGCAACTACGCAATGACAAAACTTACTCTGTGCCTCGCACCATCTGATACCCTTCCAGGCAATTCTTTTAATACAATAAACCACATAAGCCAAGAAATGTAAGGTAGTCAGCAACATGTAACCACACCCACTGTACATGTGTACTCAATGAGACAGTCTTCAACAGATTCTGTAGCTTTTTGCAAAGGAACAAAAGATGGACTGAGCAATTGCATTTGTTACATTTCCCCTGTTGGCCACATTGAATTTATCACAGCATTAAATATCATCCAGATTGGTATGTGATGGTAAAGAAAAAAACACAAATTGTAGTTATTCTCCCTCCTTTGATGATAGGTGCTGTCATTTTAACACGAATGATTGACATTCGACATCAAGCAGCTTTCTGGAAAGGAACTTGTGCACCTCTCAATGGCACATCTGGTATCTGCAGATGGTGTGGATTAGCATAACTTTTCCAGCAATGATGCGCCAAAAGCATAACGCAAAATAAGACTTATGCCTGATGTCAATTGTTTGTTTCTTGCCAATGTTAATATAAAATCTTCTAGAGATGGTTCTAATGCTTACTATCAGCTTAAACTAGAGGGAAAAAACTCAGGAAGCAACCTTCACTGTCTGCGGGGTAGGGTGGGTAGTGGACATGAATTAATTCATTTTTATGACAGCCTACTGCTACTACTGCTCTTCCTTCTTGCACAAAGGTGGTCAAGTCTCCCACTAGGGGTACGATAGGTACATGATGGGGAGTTAACATAAGGCATGCCTCTCCTATAATGAAGATGTGATCTATGTCATGTACATGTCAAGTACGTGTGCATACTTAGTATGTCCATAATGCAGTAGGAGCCAATATTTCTTTCAAATAAGCTTATATAAGCTATATGTTCTGTGAGGATAATACTAAGGAAAAACAGCATCTAGTTAATTACAGGAACAACATTAGGCTCCTTGAGAGATATAAAATACAAGAGCCTTTCCTCAAAGCTTTTAGAATCAAGAAGAAAAGCTCAGTTTATTAATATATGGTGTCATAAGTCATAAGTGACATGAGTCTTAGTCCATATGACTTGAGGCAATGTATAAATGCCTCATAAAACATTAACAATGAAGAAGGTCTATAAAAAGATGTATCAGTTTTCTCTTTGAAAAGGCCTCATGAAGGGAGACACCATACTCAAGACCTGCAAATTAGCCTGTATTTTAGCAAGCATTATATTCAAGAGAAGAAGAAAAAAGTCAGACCGAAATGGCTTAATGCAAGGTTAACAGGACAGCAAAACTCAAGTGTCATTTGAGGAAATTTGCTGCATTCACAGCGACCAACAGGGTTGACACAGGTGAGTAATGGGAATAAAACTCCACATAGCGATGAAATAGAAAAAGACAAGAGGAGTGATGAAAATCACAGGTACACCATATGAATTAGAAATTCAGTTCCTAGGTGATGCATAATTTATACAACATTAAGTTATTTATAGCTCATCTAGTTCCAAAATCCCTAGTATTTACTGATACCTACTGAACCCTTTTTCTAAAATGATCTTAAAAGAATTCACATCAAAAAAAGCATATAATGTATAAGGTGAAAATAATTTGGTGAGTAAAGCTGAGCAAAATCAGTCCTTGATTACGTATATAATGATAGTGACCTAAACTTTGAAACATCTGTCTCCCCCAATCCCCCGAGTTGCTGTGTTCCTAACGTGTACAAACACCACCCTCACTGCAAGCATTCTGACTTTGGGTTCTCCTCAGAGGAAGATTACTACAAAATTAGCAACATCAACCCTCTAGCTTCTGAACTCTGATACTATTTCTTAAACTCATTTTAACTGTAATGCAATTTAAAATTATAAATTCTGTTGGCCTAATATGATCAAAATTATGATTTTAAAGGAAATTATGTTTCATATCTATATTACAAAGACTAGTCCCAAACCAAGATTCTGATTAAGATTTGTAGTTCCATCTGGAACTATATTCAATATCTTAGAATAAATTAAAATGAAAAAGTATGAAAAAGAATACATATATATCTATTATGTTATATATACATATGAAAGCTGAATACACATATATACACAAATATAACTTAATCATTTGCCATATATCAGAAACTAATACAACACTGTAAATCAACTACACTTTAATAAAAAAATAAATTAAAAAAATAATTTGTAGTTGCAATGAGTTCTACCAACGCTTCTTCAAGTAATATACTAACAACTATTGTATATGGGATAAAAAGTTTCTATTTATCAATACATGAAAATATATAGAAAACAACAGCTACATCATTACTTAATAATGACACACTAGGAGTTTTCTTCCGTAAAACTTTTATTCACATTTTAAATGTTTCTCCTGAAGTTTGACTAACGTCCTGCACATTTGTAAAAACAAATAAAAGAGTTTATGTATTAAAAATGAAATGACAGTATAACTATTTGAGTATATACTGAACATCTGAATACAGAACCAATGAAAAAGCTACTACATGAGTGGTGTATTTTCTTCTTTGCAACAGCAACAACAAAGTAAAAGAATATAATTGTAACTTCCTATTAATTATTAGCAAGTGATCATAAAAAATCACTTCACCTCAATTTCTTCATCTGCGAATACAGACGAAAGTTGTCTAATGTGTTATTTTCTTCAAGGAAAACAAGCCATTGGGAAATCAGACAAGAAGTCAACATATCTAAGTGGTGGTAATTATAAATAAATTCAAGTAAATCAAAGATTTTCAAAACAGAAGTTTCAAAATTTAAAAACTATCCTTATGGTGTTCTAATAGTCCATTAAAAACTAGAGATGTCTGGAACAATATCTCCAGACAAAGGTATATTTTTGGGATTTCATAACAGCATATCAATTTATATGCAATATATAATGCATATGATTAAATGGCTATGTAGTCCAAGTATCATTTTTAAATAATATGAATCTGAAACAGATTTACAGATGTAGAAAACAAACTTATAGTGACCAAGGGGTACCGAGGGGAAGGATAAATAGGAAGACTGGGGTTGACATACACACTGTACTATAAATGAAATAGATAACTAGCAAGTTCCCACTTTATAGCACAGGGAACTCTACTCAATACTCTGTAACGGTCTATATGAAAAAGGAAATCTAAAAAAAGAGTGGATATATGTATTTGTATAACTGACTTGCTTTGTTATATACATGAAACTAACACAACTTTGTAAATCAAGTACATGTCAATGTTTTTAAAAATAATATAAATCTCTAGGAATGTGTGCTCAATCATGTCTGACTCTTTTGGACCCCAGGGAGTGCAGCCCACCAGGATCTTCTGTCCATGGAATTTTCCAGGCAAGAGGACTGGAGCGGGTTGCCATTTCCTACTCAAGGGAGTCTTTCTGACCCAAGGGGTGAACCCACATTGCTTGTGTCTCCTGCAAGTATTAGGCGGATTCTTTAACACTGTGCCACTTGGGAAGCCCCATGAATCTCTACATTTTCAATGTAACTTTTTGTGAACCTAAAACTTTTCTAAAAAATAAAGTCTATTAAAAAATAAAATAAGGTATTTTTGATGAGAAATATAACCATTTTGAATATAAGAAATTACTTTGTACAAGATAGTTATAATTTTAAAAGATAAAAAATAAAAGCTACAGACTGTTAAATTAAAATTCTATCCCTTACAAATGTTTTTTGAGCATTTACAAAATAATTCAGTCAGTAATGCTGAAAAATGGATTATTATCTAGCCTACTCTAAAAAAATACTTCAAAGGTCCTTTCATGCATCCAACAAGAATTTACAGAGCATATACTGTATGCCAGACACACATCTAGGCTCTGCAGATACAGAAGGAAGCAGAAAAGTATCCCTGAGTACAGAGTCCAATAGAAAAGACAGACATCAAGGAGAGAATCATACAATTAAGTATGAAATTACATGTGGTAAGACAATAATGTGATAAATGCTACTTTAAAAAGGAGACACACAGAAAAAGTAAAAAAAAGTCTATACTATTCTACCATAAACTAGCCAAGATCATTTTACTATTATAACTTTTCTCTTTGCAGATGAATAATATGACACAGTCAAACCCTCTCCCCCAAGTTACCAGAAGCATAAAGTGTATCTCAGACTGCAAACTGAGAAAACTGCAATAATGGCTGGCAATAGTTCAGATATTTAGGGAATTCTAATCTGAAGACGTCAACCACAAAGGTGCTCATAGATACACTTCAATCCTGCCCATCCTTCCCTTCAGTCCTGCCCATTCTCCCCAACTCTTCAAAGGGAAACTTCTGGAAAACTTTTAGCCCTGAAAAATATAGGAAATCACTTAAAGTAAAACCCCTTTCTTGGTAATTCTCTAACAAGGTTCTCAAATAATTTGTGTCATTTTTATAATATGTCTGCACTTTTTAAATCCCTAATTATTTATCTTACCATAGTATTTTACAATTTTTGCCAATTTTTATCAAATGTTGTTCTCTCCTGACACCATTCTGTTCTCCAAAGAGCTGCTAGTTTCTGATATGCTCAGATATTTCAATGTTTTTTTTTCTCACTATTGAGAACTTTTATTAATTCTCCCAATTTGTTATAAGTGGAAGAATAAATCACTTAAAGGCAACTGTGAAAGTGAGAGAACCTCATCAAATAATCTCAGAGTCAATCCCTGCCCATAACTCACTGTTTTACATTTGTACAAGAAAGCCAAGCCTCTTAATTCTCAGTTCTTGATTTCTAAGGCTAATAGGCTGGGAGGAATAACAAATGCAGCCCAGCACCTGACATGATAAATGTTGTCCTAAAATAAATACATGTGTGTGAGTGTGGCAGGGCGGGGGGCGGGGGGGCCCGGGGGAGTAGGTATATGATAATAAACTCATGGCAATGTGAAGAATGAGAGTGATTTTGACAATAACCTTAGAAAATTCAGATATACTTTAAGGACTATCAAAGACTGAAACAAGCCCCTTGACTTGTCTTTTTTTCCTTAAATAAAATGGTAAAAGATAACATATTCTAAGGAAACATCTTCCAAGGAAAGGCAATATTCTAATATAATAACTCTTCCAAGAAAAGCCTAGATAGCATATGGAGAAGGCTGTGGCACCCCACTCCAGCACTCTTGCCTGGAAACTCCCACGGACGGAGGAGCCTGATGGGCTGCAGTCCATGGGGTCGCTAAGGGTCGGACACGACTGAGCAACTTCCCTTTCACTTTTCACTCTCATGCATTGGAGAAGGAAATGGCATCCCACTCCAGTGTTCTTGCCTGGAGAATCCCAGGGACGGGGGAGCCTGATAGGCTGCCCTCTACAAGGTCGCACAGAGTCGGACACGACTGAAGTGCCTCAGCAGCAGCAGCAGCAGCAGGTAGCATATGGATGGATGGGAATGCAAACCTGAAACCAGCTATCAAAGAAACCTGACGGCTATTTGACACCACATGCTCTGACACTAAAAGATGCGTAACTTTTTATGAAATTCATCCACTGCTGTAAAGCTTCATGTTAGATGCTTCACAGGATTAAAAACTGTGTCTATTACCAAGGTCACAGGTCATAATTTCTTCTGATGAGCTTAACCTACATTTCAGTATTTAAAAAAATGAAAGTAGCTCAGTCGTATCTGACTTTTTGCAATCCCATGGACTGTAGCTCATGCAGGCTCCTCTGTCCATGGGATTCTCCTGGCAAGAATACTGGAGTGTGCTGCCCTTTCCTTCTCCAGGGGATCTTCCCCATCCAGGAATCAAACCCGAGTCTCCTGCACTGCGGGCAGATTCTTTACTGTCTGATCAATACCTGATACTAAAAGTAAGAAAGAATATCAAGAACATTAACCAAATATTTAACAAGTGCCTGTATGAAGCATAAGCTAAAATCAAGATTGCTGGGAGAAATATCAATAATCTCAGATATACAGATGACACCACCCTTATGGCAGAAAGCAAAGTACTAAAGACCCTCTTGAAGAAATGAAAGAGGAGAGTCAAAAAGTTGGCTTAAAATTCAACATTCAGAAAACGAAGATCACAGCATCCAGTCCCATCACTTCGTGGCAAAAAGATGGGAAACAATGGAAACAGTGAGAGATTTTATTTTTCTGGGCTCCAAAATCACTGCAGATGGTGAATGCAGCCATGAAATTAAAAGACCTTGCTCTTTAAAAGAAAAGATATGATCAACCTAGACAGCATTTTAAAAAGCAGAGACATTACTTTGCCAACAAAGGTCCATCTAGTCAAAGCTATGGTTTTTCCAGTAGTCATGTATGGATGTGAGAGGTGGACCATATAGAAAGCTGAGCACCGAAGAATTGATGCCTTTGAACTGTGGTGTTAGAGAAGACTCTTGAGAGTCCCTTGGACTGCAAGGAGATCCAACCAGTCCATTCTGAAGGAGATCAGCCCTGGGATTTCTTTGGAAGGAATGATGCTAGAGCTGAAGCTCCAGTACTTTGGCCACCTGATGCGAAGAGTTGACTCATTGGAAAAGACCCTGATGGTGGGAAAGATGGAAGGCAGGAGAGGAAGGGGATGACAGAGGATAAGATGGCTGGATGGCATCACCAACTCAATGGACATGAGTTTGGGTAAACTATGGAAGTTTGTGATGGACAGGGAGGCCTGGCATGTTGCAGTCCATGGGGTTTCAGAGTCAGACATGACCTAACGACTGAACTGAACTGTTCCATCCCAGGAACTGTATTCTAGACACTAAAGACTTAGGAAGAAGCACCAGTGCACACCTCCCATCACAAATGGTCAAGGGGTGCTGGCAGGATGCCCAACCCACAGCTATGTATTAAGCAAAAGCAAAATGAGTGGACACAAAAACGCCTTTGAAAGGGATAAATATCATTGTTGTGGCAAAGGTACTGGTTGCTCAGAAATGGGAGTAACCTTTCCCCATATAAAACAGCAACCATGGATGGCAACATTCTCTGACCAATTCAGCCGTAAAACCAAAAGCCACAAGTGAAATATTTGGTTAGATACAGTTTCCCTTCTTCCTGCCGCCCATGCACTAGTATAGTCCATTATCTAAAGTCACCATGTCTGTTCCTCCTCCATCTTCATATATACAAAGAAGGTTCTTTCTTCAAGGTCCATGCCAGTGCTTACCTATTCCAAGAGGTGAGGGTTCCTGATCCCTCTAATTAGTAGAATCTTGTCCTTGTTTGTCTCTGCCAAGGCATAGTCTCTCCCAAACTGCCTTTCCTACTAGATGGTACATTTTTAGTGTTTTGTTTTTTCTTTTTTACAAATCTCCTTCTAGATTATTCTGTTTGCCACATATGCAGTAAATTTCTTAAAAAAAAGTGTGTGTACCTTACCCCTATTTAGTCCTTACAGAAAATATACAGCCTGAAAAATAGAAGGTACTTGAGAGATACCTGTAAAATTAAATTCAGAAACAGAGTTTACATATAGCCAGCTGTTTATAAATATATACATGTATATATAATACCAAAATAATCTAAATTTATTTTTTATAAAACCTTCTAAAGGATTTCCCTAGCTACTTCTCAAAATTTCTAAAATGTTTTTATCAAAAGTTTTAAGGCCCACTGATGCTGACAAATAAATCACTTAAATCATCATATTGGTATTAATAGTAATGACTTAATTTTGGCATAAATTAAGATTTAAGTTCACAAAACCACCTGTCCTCTTAATATATGGAGGGTGTTACCACCACACACTTCTTACAGATCCTACATTCTCCAGATGTTTTTTTTACACACAGCTCTTCAGCACCTTTCTTTCATCTCATCATCCATGTCTATACATACAACCATTCTTTCTTTCATTTAAAATATACCATTGTACTCAGTATGCTGCTGCTGCTAAGTCGCTTCAGTCGTGTCCGACTCTGTGCCACCCTATAGACGGCAGCCCACCAGGCTCCTCTGTCTCTGGGATTCTCCAGGCAAGAGTATTGGAGTGGGTTGCCATTTCCTTCTCCAATGCATGAAAGTGAAGTCACTCAGTCGTGCCCGACTCTGAGCGACCCCATGACTGCAGCCTACCAGGCTCCTCCATCCATGGGATTTTCCAGGCAAGAGTGCTGGAGTGGGGTGCCATTGCCTTCTCCGTGTACTCAGTATAACACCCTTGATAAGTATATGGTAGATACTAAATAAATAATTAACTGGGCTTTCTCTTTTCATTTAAAGATTCAAATTTCCCAAATACCTTCATGAAATTATTGAAGAAATTCATCTATGTATCAAAATCAAATTTCTGTGCCTTTTCCACTAAATCTGGAGTTGTTACTGGCCAATACCAAAATAAACAAACAAATAAAGGACAAAAGAGTCCCAACATTGGACATCATCTCTTTCAGAAGTTTGTTTTATAGTTTCTACCTTACAGTACAAGTTTTAACCAAAGTAACTTTCTTTGCAGTGCCAAAATTGATTTAACACTGCGAGGTATATTACATATATGTCCTGGCCTCCCATTATATATTAACTCAAAGCTGTATCAGCTCCTGGTGTGCCCTGGCTTCAGTGTGCTGAACTGTGGAACTTTAGAAGTTGATCCATTAGACTGAGAGCACATCAAATGTTATACAGTGCCCAGTTGGCACTTTAAAATGTTAGAACTGATAATAATAAATATGAATAGCCATTCACTAAAAGGGAGGTCACTAAAACTCTAGGTGGCTTCATTCATTACTTACAAATAAGAATCTGTCAACATTTCCATCAAACACATCTATTTATAGAATATTACAGCCACAAAAGTTATTTTGGAATAGAAGCACCATTAAGAATGTCCATCAAAGACTATTTCTTCATGATGTTAAAAATAAATTCCATTCAGCTCTATGAATCTGAAATACATAGAATACCATTTTTTGTTTTGTCACTAAGTTGCATCCAACTATTTCATGACAGATTCAAATTTCCCAAATACCTTCATGAAATTATTGAAGAAATTCATCTATGTATCAAAATCAAATTTCTGTGCCTTTTCCACTAAATCTGGAGTTGTTACTGGCCAATACCAAAATAAACAAACAAATAAAGGACAAAAGAGTCCCAACATTGGACATCATCTCTTTCAGAAGTTTGTTTTATAGTTTCTACCTTACAGTACAAGTTTTAACCAAAGTAACTTTCTTTGCAGTGCCAAAATTGATTTAACACTGCGAGGTATATTACATATATGTCCTGGCCTCCCATTATATATTAACTCAAAGCTGTATCAGCTCCTGGTGTGCCCTGGCTTCAGTGTGCTGAACTGTGGAACTTTAGAAGTTGATCCATTAGACTGAGAGCACATCAAATGTTATACAGTGCCCAGTTGGCACTTTAAAATGTTAGAACTGATAATAATAAATATGAATAGCCATTCACTAAAAGGGAGGTCACTAAAACTCTAGGTGGCTTCATTCATTACTTACAAATAAGAATCTGTCAACATTTCCATCAAACACATCTATTTATAGAATATTACAGCCACAAAAGTTATTTTGGAATAGAAGCACCATTAAGAATGTCCATCAAAGACTATTTCTTCATGATGTTAAAAATAAATTCCATTCAGCTCTATGAATCTGAAATACATAGAATACCATTTTTTGTTTTGTCACTAAGTTGCATCCAACTATTTCATGACCCCATGGACTGCAGCCCACCAAGCTCCTCTGTCTATGGAATTTCCCAAGCAACAATATTGGAGGGGGTTGCCATTTCCTTCTGCAGGGATCTTCCCCACCCAAGGATTGAACCCAGGTCTTCAGCATTGCAGACAGATTATTTTACCACTGACCCACTGTGGAAATCCTTAAAATACCATATATATTTCAATAACATATCTGTTTTTACTTCCGGAATGCGACTGATGCAGTATCTCAGGGTACAATTCAAACTTTTAAAAATGCATCAATGATATAAAACTAAGTTACAATAATGATATTAGTAGATTTTCATTTCCTAGTAGAAAATACATTTCATAATAACAAAAATGTAAAAGAAAAGATTTCAAAATGGACACAACAGAGCAGTTAATTACTGGCAAAACCAAATTTTCTTGTTTTAAGGTTATATTTTATTGTGGGTGTTAATGACCAAAGTTAATGGTTTTAAAAATTACTGGAATTTAAATTTTAAAAAATTATAGTATAGCTTTATAGATTTCTCAAATATTAATGCCATACTTTTCATCTTCACCCACATATATGGTGCCAAAGTTTTCCCTCCCTCATTTATATTTGTTAAATATAACTTCTCTTAAAGTTAGAAAAAATGTCAATAATTCCAGTCATAAAATGTATAAGCACATGTAATGAAAAAATACTTTATAATCTTTCAATTTCAAAACTGAAAGAGGAGAAATGTCTGTTGCCACTATTTTCTTTAGCATATGGTTCTTAGTGTCTTACCTATCACCACTGGATTCACGGCTATCAATTTCAGTGCAGGAAGGACGGCATGTACTTCGATTCTACTCTGAGGTCACCTTGTAATTCTGAATCATCGTCCCGCCCTTAGGTCTCACCCTACATGAACATGTTAAAATTTCTTTGATAATTACTAGAAACTACCTGTGAAGCTATCTTCACTTCCTGAATGCATTCACCAGGCAGTCAGTGAGTGCTCTTTATTTGCCAAATACACCATCTGAGGCCAAGATTCAAAAGATAAACAAAAATTTTCGTATCTTGGACCTCATGAAGCCTGGAATCCAGCAGAGAAAAGAAATATTATAGAAATAATGACATGAATATTTATATACAGTTATGCCACCTGCTTCAAAGGGAAAATTTAGTGAGAAATGGAACTGTATAACCAAGGAGGCTTTTTCTGAGGAAAAGACAATAAAAACTGAGACATTCTGGATGAGCAAGGGTGAGACAGTGAAGGGGAAGGGAGGTCCAGTCAGGAGGGATGAGATACACGAATGCAAGGAGGTAGGAGAGGCTTGGGGTCTTTAAGGAACTGAAGAAAACCGTTCCGTTCCGTTCAGTCGCGCAGTCGTGTCCGACTCTTTGCGACCCCATGAATGGCAGCG
>SJXQ01010466.1:0-54586 GCA_006408695.1 Aepyceros melampus
CCAACCATTCCATTCTAAAGGAGATCAGTCCTGGGTGTTCTTTGGAAGGAATGATGCTAAAGCTGAAACTCCAGTACTTCGGCCATCTCGTGAGAAGAGTTGACTCGTTCAAAAAGACCCTGATGCTGGGAAGGATTGAGGGCATGAGGAGAAGGGGACGACAGAGGATGAGATGGCTGGATGGCACCGACTCGATGCACATGAGTGTGGGTGAACTCTGGGAGTTTGTGATGGACCGGGAGGCCTGGCGTGCTGCGATTCACGGGATCGCAAAGAGTCAGACATGACTGAGCGACTGAACTGAACTGAACTGAACAGGGAACTAAGATCCCACATGCCACATGGCCCAGTCAATAATAATAATAACAACAGAAGTCCATAAGTTCTGACACATGTATGTTCATGTTACCATCTCCACAATTAATATAATAAACATATCTGTCACCTCAAAAGTTTTCTCATGCCCTTTCATAACCCCTCCCTCTTGCCCTGCTCTTTGCGATCAGGTCTCCTTTTTCATTCATTCATTCTCCTCACTGAAGCCAGAGCAAAACGGGACACATACACCTCCCCTGTGCCCAACACACACACACACACACACAACCACTCCCTCCCAGGCTTCCTGCTGTCCTCAGGATGGCCTCCAACCTATTCCCTGCTTCTGAGGCCCCAGCTCTCCATCACCTTCCAGATCTCAGCCTCCACTCCTGTCCTCAGCTACCTGCAGCCCCTTGGTGTGCCCAGTTCTCACTCTCTCTGGCCTCCCAGCCTCTGCATGAAGTGGCTGATTCCCTGATGAGTGACTGGGTGGCACTGATCCAGGAGGTCTTTTCCCACCACCTACAAACAAGCTCAAAAGCCCTAAACTTGTGGCACCAGCTCTGTCTACAGATGGATTTGAGAGTTGAAAACACAGGGGTCTCTTCTAGTCTAAGAGGATGGGGTGGTAGTTGGGAGAAAGACCAGCTGGTGACTAGGATGATGCTAACAACAATGACCTAACGTTTATTCAGCTCACACCAGGGCACTATCCTCAGTGCTTCCTGGAGACAAATTCTTTTTTTTTTTTTTAAACCTGTATGTTACCATTTTAAAAAATTTATTTATTTTAATTGGAGGCTAATTACAATATTGTAGTGGGTTTTGCCATACATTCACATGAATCAGCCATGGATGTACCTGTGTTCCCCATCCTGAACCCCCCTCCCACTTTCCTCCCCATTCCATCCCTCTGGGTCATCCCAACGCACCAGCCCTGAGCATCTTGTCTTATGCATCGAACCTGGACTGGTGATCTGTTTCACATATGATATTATACATGTTTCAATGCTATTCTCTCAAATCATCCCACCCTTGCCTTCTCCCACAGAGTCCAAAAGACTGTTCTTTCCATATGTGTCTCTTTTGCTATCTCACATATAGGGTCATAGTTACATCATCTTTCTAAATTCCATATATATGCATTAGTATACTGTATTGGTGTTTTTCTTTCTGGCTTACTTCACTCTGTATAATAGGCTCCAGTTTCATCCACCTCATTAGCACTGATTCAAATGTATTCTTTTTAATGGCTGAGTAATATTCCATTGTGTATATGTATCACAGCTTTCTTATCCATTCATCTGCTGATGGATATCTAAGTTGCTTCCATGTCCTGGCTATTATAAACAGTGCTGTGATGAACATTGGGATACACGTGTCTCTTTCAATTCTAGTTTCCTCGGTGTGTATGCCCAGCAGTGGGATCGCTGGATCATATGGCAGTTCTGTTTCCAGTTTTTTAAGGAGTCTCCACACTGTTCTCCATAGTGGCTGTACTAGTTTGCATTCCCACCAACAGTGTAAGAGGGTTCCCTTTTCTCCACACCCTCTCCAGCATTTATTGTTTGTAGACTTTTGGATAGCAGCCATTCTGACTGGCATGAAATGGTGCCTCATTGTGGTTTTGACTGTAATTTCTCTGATAATGAGTGATATTGAGCATCTTTTCATGTGTTTGTTAACCATCTATATGTCTTCTTTGGAGAAATGTCTGTTTAGTTCTTTGGCCCATTTTTTTGATTGGGTCATTTATTTTTCTGGAATTGAGCTGCAGGAGTTGCTTGTATATTTTTGAGATTAATTCTTTGTTGGTTGCTTCATTTGCTATTATTTTCTCCCATTCTGAAGGCTGTCTTTTCACCTTGCTTATAGTTTCCTTCATTGTGCAAAGGCTTTTAAGTTTAATTAGGTCCCATTTATTTATTTTTGCTTTTATTTCCATTACTCTGGGAGGTGGGTCATAGAGGATCCTGCTGTGATTTATGTCAGAGAGTGTTTTGCCTGTGTTCTCCTCTAGGAGTTTTATAGTTTCTGGTCTTACATTTAGATCTTTAATCCATTTTGAGTTTATTTTTGTGTATGGTGTTAGAGATTGGAAAAAAAGAAGTAAAATTCTCACTGTTTGCAGATGACATGATCCTCTACATAGAAAACCCTAAAGACTCCACCAGAAAATTACTAGAGCTAATCAATGAATATAGTAAATTTGCAGGATACAAAATTAACACACAGAAATCCTTTGCATTCCTATACACTAACAATGAGAAAACAGAAAGAGAAATTAAGGAAACAATCCCATTTACNTCTCACTGTTTGCAGATGACATGATCCTCTACATAGAAAACCCTAAAGACTCCACCAGAAAATTACTAGAGCTAATCAATGAATATAGTAAATTTGCAGGATACAAAATTAACACACAGAAATCCTTTGCATTCCTATACACTAACAATGAGAAAACAGAAAGAGAAATTAAGGAAACAATCCCATTTACCACTGCAACAAAAAGAATAAAATACTTAGGAATATATCTACCTAAAGAAACAAAAAAACCTATATATAGAAAACTATAAAACACTGATGAAAGAAATCACAGCAGACACAAATAGATGGAGAAATATACCATGTTCATGGATTGGAAGAATCAATATAGTGAAAATGAGTATACTACCTAAAGCAATCTATAGATTCAATGCAATCCCTATCAAGCTACCAACAGTATTTTTCAGAGAACTAGAACAAACATTTTGTATGAAAATACAAAAAACCTCGAATAGCCAAAGCAGTCTTGAGAAAGAAGAATGGACCTGGAGGAATCAACCTGCCTGACTTCAGGCTATACTACAAAGCTGTAGTCATTAAGACAGTATGGTACTGGCACAAAGAAAGAAATATAGGTCAATGGAACAAAACAGAAAGTCCAGAGATAAATCCACAAATCCACGCACCTATGGACACCTTATCTTTGACAAAGGAGGCAAGAATATACAATGAAAAAAAAAAATGATCTCTTTAACAAGTGGTGCTGGGAACATTGGTCAACCACTTGTAAAAGAATAAAACCAGAACACTTTCTAACACCATTTTTAATCATTTCATTTTTCGGTTGTGTTGGGTCTTTGTAGCAGTGTGGATTTTTTTCCTCTCTTGTTTCAGGGATTGGGGTCTACTCCAACTGCAGTGCACCGATTTCTCATTGCCGTGGCTTCTCTTCATACCATGGGCTCTAGGGCATGTGAGTTCAGTAGTTACAGATCCCAGGCTTTAGAGCACAGCCTCAGTAGTTGCACATGGGCTTAGTTGCTCTTCAGCATGTGGAATCCTCCTGCATTAGGGGTCTAACCCATGTCTCCTGCATTGGCACATGGACTCTACCAGTAAGCCACCAGGGAAGCCCTGTAAGTTATTTTTTAAATAGAAGTATATCAAGCCTAGAGAAAAATACCAAAGGGAAAAAAAAAATCATAAATGAGGAACTCAGTGAAACTTCACAAAGAACACACCCAGTTGAAGAAAATGAGCATTCTCAGACCAGGAACCCCACCCCAGCCCCTTCTCTGTCTTTCTAGGCTGACATCCACTGTCTCAACTTCTAAAACCATATGTCCATTTTGCCTGTGTTTGAAGTGGCAATAAATGAACCTATACAACCTACATGGTTTTCGGCCTGGCTTTTTATGCTTGGCGTTGTGTTTCTTAGACATCTCCACATTGTTATATGTAGTTGTAGTTCTTTCTTGTGGCTTTGTAGTATTCCAGGGTACTTATTTATTCATGTATTCCCTTTTTTAAAGTTTTTTTTTTTTTAATGTGGACCACTTTTAAAATCTCTATTGAATTTGTTGCAACATTGCTTCTTTTTTTTATGTTTTGGTTTTTTGGCCACGAGGCATGTGGGATCTTAGTTCCTCGACCAGGAATGGAACTTGCACTCCCTGCGTTGGAAGTGTGGAGTCTTAACCACTGGACTGCCAGGAAGGGCCCATATGTTCCCCTTTTGATGGGCATCTGGCTATACCCAGTTTTTGGTGGTTATGCACAGTGCTGCTGCTAACGCTTTTTGTCCTCGTCTTCCAGAGGACGTGCACCCTCACTTGGCATCAGTGAGGCACAGGATGAGCGTGCACTAGCTCCAGTGGACTCCACCAGTTTCCCACCAGCTGTGTACAGGGTTCTGGATTAACTGCTAATCGCTAGGAGAACCCTCTGCATGCAGTGTGGTGGGCGGTGGCATCTCTTCCCTGCTAGCTCAGTGAGCTCCCCACTGTGTGATGCTGGGCCAGCCCCTCTACTTGCTGTCTTGGTCTCTGGGCCTGAGCTCCACCGATCAGAGGCACTGCTAGGAGTCTGTCTCTTCATGGAAGGCCAGCAGGGTCTGCGGCCCCACGTCCAGTGCTGGCGATGCTAGTGGCATACTCCCGAGAATAGTCTTCCTTGTGACCTGGTCAGCTGTTTTAGGCTTTCCATCCTCCTGCTGAGCCTCCCAAATAACCCTTTAGTAAGCTTCTGGGTCAGTTCTATTGTTTGCAGTCAAGAACTTTGACTGATTCAAGAAGCTGTTTTAATCCTATTTCACAGATGAGGAAACTGAAGCAGAGAAAGGTTAGGTATGTTGCCCAAGGCCATACAGCTGGCAAGTGGTGAATCCAGGATTCAAACCTGGTTTACCTTCCATTCAGAGCTTTCTTTACATCTCTATGATAAGTGTGTTCTCATACACTATTCTTACAACTAGGAAGAAAGTGAAAGTTGCTCAAGCCATGTCCGACTCTTTGTGACTCTGAATTCTCCAGGCCAGAATACTGGAGTGGGTAGCCTATTCCTTCTCCAAGGGATCTTCCTGACCTAGGAATCGAACCGGGGTCTCCTGCGTTGCAAGCAGATTCTTTACCAACTGTCAGGGAAGAAGCAGGTACTAAATGACACACTCAGGCTCACATGGGGAATCAAGAAGCCAGACCCCAGACTCCCTCCCACAGAGCCCCCAAGCCTGGAGTGAGTGTGGAGCTCCATGTATGTTGAGAGAGAAACAGAGGTGTTCATTCATTCACTCATGAACAATCATTTAACTGGCAGCAAAAGTGGGTCAGGTGCTGTGGTAGGCACAGCAAAAACAGCAGCAAAAAATAGTTCAAAAAAAAGAGTTTGACATTACAAACATGATGATATCAGTTTGACAAGCGCCGTGAGAAACAGGGAAGGGCAGGGAAGGTCTGAGAGCAACATTTGTGCAAAGACTCTTCTGAAGTGAGGGAGTGAGGAAGGCCTGAAGACAGGCAGAGGGGATGGCCCGGGCCAAAGCCTGGCCTGGCCTGGACTCTGAGGCCTTTCTGGGACCACAGGAATCCAGAGCAGCTCAGTGGGGCGGGGCTGGGCTGGAGTGGGTGACTTGACAGGAAAGGACTGTCACCCTGAGCACTGTGGCTCAGGGAGGGGACTGACAGGGAAGAGTCCACTGCCATGGGCTGCCAACCTGTGCCAAGTAACTTGCAACACCAGGTGGTATTACCGTATCACTTGCCAGTTTGGCACAGACCTTGGACCCAGGGATTCCTTCTAATCTTGTAATATCATGTGCACTTTAAACAACGGATGGGTTGGTTGACACTTCCTAGGGTCCAGGCAAGGGGCCAGTTGGTGGAAAAGAGGCTGGGGGAACTCGGCAAAAAAAAAAAAAAAAAAAAAAGAGGGAATTTCAGCAGAAAACACCCAGAAGTGCCCAGGCCAGCATCTGAGTGGGAGCCACTTCCCGGTGGAGTAGCTGTACCTGCTGGACACACAAAATGAGCTCCAGAAAAGCTGGCTCAGCACTCAGCAGATCAAATCCTACCTTGCCTCAGTTTAGATAAGCTCTTTCCTAGCAAGAAAGGCTTACCTCCCAGGCCATGCTTGTTGCCATCTATGGCGTGCAGCTACCCTCTGCCTGCTAGCCAGAGTGAGATTCGTGAGGTCTATGGCCAGCTGAGGAGCCACTTGGAGGCTTGGACAGGGGGCTCAATGTCAAGAGCTCAGGTCTGGGTGGCTAGAGGAAAACTTCACTCCCAAGTTGCCCAGGGCCAAGGCAGTGACCTTCTGCAATGGGTGCTCTAGCTTGCAGCTATCTCTTGACCTCCAGTTTCACTGCCAGTTCATAAGGGTCGAGGGATGGGGTATGAGAAGGTTCCTTGACCCTCCCACCTCAGGACCCAAGCAGGAAGAGGCACACTGAGTCACCAGGCCACAACTGCAACCAACCAGGCCCCACGCAGGCCAGCGGAGGATGGAGCTGCAGTAGCTCCAGGTGTGGCCAGGAGCATCATGGACCACCAGTAGCATCGCCAAGCCCTGGTCTGGTAGCTCCACTCGTCAGTGCCTGAGCCAAGCCTAGTTGGTAGATGTCTTGAATGTCATCTGAGCCTGGGGAGTCCGTGGTTCCAGTCTTTGAGATATTTACCTGGCTCCCCTTCTCAGCTGCCACTAAGGTGCTGAGTCCCGCAGAGGAAGCTCGGGTCGCGCTGCAGGGAGGCCCTCACTTCACCCAGTACCCAGCACCTTGCCCAGCAGTGCCTGCTTCACTTTTGCTTGTGTCGTGGCCTCCATCTTGAAGCTCGCGTGCACTAACTCGGCCCTCCCCCTCCACCACGAGGTGATGGTCACGGAGGGGCAATGCCCTCATTAAGCGGCTGGTGTAAATGTTGACCCTTTCTGGCCAGGGCAGTTTGCCAAGGCTTTGGCCAGTGTTGACACTGTGAACCTCATGAGCAGGGCAAGGGCTGATGGGCTTGCTCAGTGCCTGGGCTGCAGCTGCAGGAGTTCCTGCCGTCCCCACCATCTGAGAAGACAGCTGAGAAAGAGGGGCCTGAGGAGTCTGATCATGACATGGGCTTTGGGCTTTTGACTAAACCTCTTTTGTTACACGTTTGATATAAAAAGCCAAACTCTTACCAAAAAATGAATAAAGTACAAATTGGCCAGTACCTCCTCCTCTTATGTCAGTGAAGTTGCTCAGTCATGTCCGACTCTTTGTGACTCCCATGGACTGTAGCCTACCAGGCTCCTCCAACCATGGGATTCTCCAGGTAAGAATGCTGGAGTGGGTTGCCATTTCCTTCTCCAATGCATAAAAGTGAAAAGTGAAAGTGAAGTCGCTCAGTCATGTCTCTTAGCGACCCCATGGACTGCAGCCCACCAGGCTCCTCCGTCCATGGGATTTTCCAGGCAAGAGTACTGGAGTGGGGTGCCATCGCCTTCTCAGGTTAGCTCCTGAGAAAGGCCAAAGCTCCCATGTCTCACAGGAAGCATGACGTCCCTCTAGGACCCCAACTCTCGGCCAGACCCGCATGGCCAGAGGTCCTCATCCCAGTCCTGGCCGAGTGCCAACTCCTGCCACTGTGCCTTCGGGGTCTCTCCATGGCCTTGACTCTGGGGGGTGTGAGTTCCAGGCTGTTTCCCCCATACTTCTGGTCCCATCAATCACACATTTGTTCTCTGGTGCCTTCAAACACCTCACTGTAAGGGAAGCTTCACTTTCTAGATTCTACTGCTTCCCCTACCCCTACTTTATCCAGTGGTGGCCTCTAAATGTGGGGTTTCCTGGTGGCACAGACGGTAAAGAATCTGCCTGCAGTGCAGGAGACCTGGTTCAATCCCTGGGTTGGGATGATCCTCTGATGAAGGGAAAGGCAACCCATTCCTGTATTCTTGCCTTGAGAATCCCATGGACAGAGAAGCCTGGCAGGCTACAGTCCATGGGGAGCATTGTGAGAGCGGGGGTGGGGGGCAAGCCAGTAGGTTCTGTCCCCGGCAGCCATCTGTGGCCCCACCTTTGAGGTCTTCTGCCAGGACTCGAGCACCATGGACTTTGGTCTCGCATCCCAGCACCACCAAACCTCTCCTAGCTAACCGCATCTACTTCGGTTCCCATTCCCTCTGCAAAAGCCCCAGTGGTGACAGCAGCCTGTGTTTACAGACTCTTCCGTGGCCTTCATCAATCCTCAGTTAACTCTAAAACACCTCCCGAGGCAGGAGTTATTGGCACCCCTTTATGGATGCAGATGCTGACCTTCCAAAGAAGGCTCTGTACGTCAAAGAGCTGGATTGTGACCCATCCTCTCACGACCACCTTGTGGTCTAGACCCGCCCCACTAGGCTAACCACCCCTTCCCAGTTCCCTCATTCACTTCCTCCCTGAGGGAACCTGGTGGGGGCAACGGCAGGACCGAGAGAGGCCATCTCTTCTCAGTCTCCACTCCTTGGCGTCTCGCAAGGGCCCTTCGCACTGAGGGGCCTCCCTTGACTTGAAGCAGCTCCTATCTCGACACTCCTCTCCCTTCCTCTAGGCTGAGCTCTCAACCCTCTCCTCTCCTCCCTTGGCCGCATGACTTGCTCCCAAGGCTCCAACCACCCTCTCTCTGGGATGGATGTTCGTTTCCTCTCTGCCCTCTCCCGGGTTCCCAGCTGGCTGGCAGACATCTGCCCCAGACAGTCAGGCAAGTCCAGCTTCACACACCCACTTCCAGGTTCTGGGCTTCCTCCCTCCCAAACCACCTCCTCTTCTCGTGTCCTGGTCACCTGGGCTCCACTGTCATCAGCTTTCCCTTTCTCCTCTCCCCCTCACGCCACAGGCCGTCACCTGGTCCCTCTCTACCAGCGGTTCCCAATCCATTACTCAAAACGCTGACTGGGCATGGGGCCCTCAGGAGCAGAAGCTGCAAATTAAGGATGATTTACCATTGGCCTCAATGGCTCACTCATTCCAGTTATTTACTGATACATACCACGCACACTGCTCATAGCAGCTGGGACACAGAACTCAGCAGGAGATGTACCCCACCCTTGAGGGGTGGACATTCTAGTAGCGGAGGTGAAAACGAACAACTCTAACACACAGGACATCAGAGTCCCATGGAAAATGGGGTGGTCTGGGAGGCCCTGCCTCCCCACAGAGGATGGCTGGGTGTAGAGGGCTGGGGTCAACCACCGAGGTCAAAGGGAACAGAACTCAGGAAAGTATACTCTGTTTTGGTAATAAAACTCCAGGGGCTTTTGTTTCCTAATCTTTTAAATTGGAAACACTTGTCCCCACCAGGGATAGGGGTGGGAGGTGCTCGGTGGTTTGGGGGAACTGAGTGGGAGTTTGACTCAACAGCCTTACCTTATCTTTTGTCCACATGAATGTACTGAAATAGGAAAGAATCTTTTTGGAAAGAGTAATCACTTCTATGGAACTGTTTCTTAAAGGAGGCCTGTCCATCTGCTAACTGCTGCCAGCACTGCAGATGTAGGATCCCCAGTGCTCCCCAGCCGGCATCAACTTAACCGCAAGGTCAGCTGTTTGTTAGCCTGTGGCACCAGGCTCACAATGACCACAGTGAGATGGACACCCTTCTGGTGGCAGGGCTGCAGACTTGGGAAGCTGAAGGCCAGGATGTTTCCTAGGAGCCAACATCCTCCTCCCAAGGTCTTGCCCATCCCTAAGAGGCTCTCTCCTGGTTATCATTCTCTCCTGATCTTTAAGTCACCAATCACTGCTGCATCCTATCTGGAAACTCACAGACCACACTGACATCCCCTAAGAAATACTGGTCCATAAGACAGGATTTAGCCAGCAGCATGGTTTCGGCCTAACTCTCTGCTTTCTTCTCTGGTGAAGCTGGGGCCCGAGAGAGCTTCCCTGGGCTGGCCCATGGAGGTGGAGGTGGTGGGGATGAAAGGCTGGCTCTGTAAGTGGCAGAGGCCTGACTAACAAGGACTTGTGAAGATTCAAGATAGCCTAACAGTCCTCAATGTGACAAGCACAGGGCCATGACCAGGCCTAGCAGAGCAGGGGGTCATTAGGTACGCTGCACAGGCTGAATGCTTGTTGGTGGTGTTCAGCCACTGAGTCATGTCTGACTCTTTGTGACCCCATGGACTGCAACATGCCAGGCTTCCCTGTCCTTCATCTCCTGGACTTTGCTCAAATTCACGTCTATGAGTTGGTGATGCCATCTATCTCACTGTCCTCCCCAAGATTCATATGCTGACATTCAGTTCCCTATGTGAATGTATCTGGAGACGGGGCCTTTGAGAGGTGATTAGGTTTGGGTGACATCATGAGGGGGCGCCCTGACGGTGGGTATGGTGCCCTTATACGGGGATGGAACCCAGGGCTCTCTCTTCAACATGTGAGGACAGAGCAAGGATGTGGCCTGTGAAACAAGAAGCTGGTCCACACTAGGCGCCCAATCTGCCGGCACCTTGACGGTGACCAGCCTGCGGAACTGAGAGCATTCTTTAAGCTGCCTGGCCTATAGCATTTTTGAGATAGCAGCTTGAAGGCAGGCTGTTTGGAGCATGGGCAGCAGGGTACAGTGGGGTCAGCTGGGGCTGGGAGACGAGTTACTGTTAAATACTCCACGTTAACAGTCACTGACTCCAATCTCCACATTCAGGCTGCCCGTCAGATGCAACCTGAGCATTAGACACTCAGCAGACAGCTGCAGGGGACAGAGCCTCTTTTCTCTCCATCTTTGGGGGCCTAGAACTGGGCCTGGCACTCACCAGGCACTTAGAAATTGAATGATGGAAGAATATGAGTTTTATTAGTGGCAGTGAGCACTGAACATCCAGTCTTCTGAACCACTTTAGGAGATCCTCAGTGTGAGCCATGCAGGGCCAAGGACCCTCAAATTCAAACCTAGCCCCCTTTCACAACTGACATCTCCAGCAGCAATATCTGTGTCCCTCTCCGAAAAAAGGCCAATGAAGATTTCCTTATTATTAAAGTTTATGGCTTTGCTGATACCAGGCCAGAAAGGTTGATTTACAGGCAACCTCAAGTAGTTAATGAACAATTACTGTGGCTCATCCAAAGGGATCAAGTGTTCCAAACCACAGACCAGGCTCAAGTTCTATGTCATTTTTTAGAGGCAGTGTAAGGGATGAGGCTGGAATTTCCACTGCTGGAGTCTCCAGACCAGTCAATGGTTTGGGGGAAATCACTGGTTTCTGGCAGGCGAGACATTCAGAGTATCCCAGGAAATCCAGGACATGTGGCTGTGCTGTAGCAAGGGAATGGGCCATAAAGCAACCAAGAAAAACAACTTGGTGGGTGTACACACAGCCGATTCACTTTACTGTACACCTGAAACTAACACAACATTGTAAATCAACTATACTCCAATAAAAATTTTAAAAAGAAGAGACTTGGTTCTAGCTTTGTGACCCTCAACATGACATGCTGGGCTTCGGTTTCCTCATTGGTCCACTGCAGGCACGTGGAGGACCTTCCAGTTCTTACACTCTTTCATGCTTTCACTGGCTGCTTTAGAAAACCGAACCTGTTTTGATCACAGCTTCTGAGAAGCTATCTACCAATTTCGCGGTTTCCTTATCCATAAGAAAGAAAATAAAATAGGCAGAAGCCATCTTGAGCAGCAGGAAAAAAAAATGAACCATCGATTTAGGCAGTCAGTCTCAACTCTTAGCTCTGTGTGACCTAAAGCAAGTTACTTGACCTCTCCAAGTCTTACTTTCTTAACCTGCAGAATGAGAGATAATAATGTCCGTTGTAAGGATTGTGGAAGGATCTTGCTCATGCCATCTTACAGAAAGTATAAAATAAATAACATTTTCCTTCTTTGTTCCTATTTCACTTTAAGCTAATTATGAAAGAGGAATGTGAATAGGCTGAAATGTCTGTTAAAAAAAAATGAAAACTTTTTAAAAGAACATCAGAGGCTTTGAATTGGATAGATATATTTACCTACATTTCCCTCTTCCCACATAAGAGCGTCTATCTTCTGAGCAACACTGCACATCTCTGAGGTTATTGGAGAGGTTCCAAAAGACTGAAGTTAAGAGGCTACAGGGAATAAAGGGCACCCACCACAGGAAGCACTGTTCAAAGCGGAAGACGTGACCCGACACATGGTCTCGTTGGGCACATCTCAGGCAGGCTCTGCGACAGCATCAGGAGGCCTGAGGAAACTGTGGGCCACCAGCCGGCAGGCACAAGAAGTCCCCAGGCTGGGAGACTTAGCAGCGTGGCACAGCGAGCTCCCTAACCTCAAGGCAGCTCATCAAGGCACCTGAGCCTGGCCCCGAGGCAGTGCAGGGGTAAGAGGCACTGCTCCGAGGAGCAGCTCCAGCTCTAAGATAACCAACCACAGGCACAAAGACCCTCACCACATGGGAAATATTTATGGATTTCCACAGCGAGCTCTACTGAACTGTCACCTTAGGGCGCAGGGCAAGCCCAGAGCGAGCTCAGGGAGGGACCCTCTGAACATGGGGAAAAGATGCTGTGCTGCCACAGGTCTCAGCCAGCATGCTGCCTGTGTCCCAGGTCCAGAACAGGGGGCTCCGGTTCAGGCTCTCATGCTCCACAAGCTGGTGCAGACTGCAGTGGCTTTCCACCCAGAGAACCCATCATTCAGAACACAGCAACTGACCCATCTGCTCCTCGGGAGGAGAATGTATTTTAAACCTAGCACAGTCACAATTCTGAGATGTTCCACATGTTGTCAGCTTTGCCTTCTACAGACATGGGGCCCTGCCCCTTTAACGGGGACCACTCTGGCTGTGAGGAGTACCCTCCCTATGGGCAGAAATGTGCAGGCAGGCAAGCAACAGGCTTACAAAGTGGACTGTGTCCTGTACACACACACAGCTGGGCGAGCAGAGCTGGGACCGTGGCTGTGGGGAATGTAGGTGGGGGTGAGAAGGCTGGGCTGTGCCAAAGGATCCTGGGTGTGTCAACCCTAGGAAGCCAGCAGGCCACTCTGGGTCATCTTAACCTCCTGTCCTGTTTGCCATGCACCATGTTTCCAGATCTAGAGGGTCAATCTGCTCCCAGCTACAGCACCTCGCCATCACAGTCAATACTGCAGGATCTCAGGGAGCCTTCAACTCAAGGCTGAAGCCTCGAGTCAGCACACATCCTCATGACGGGGCTCTGGGATCGAGGTGGGGAGAGGGCTCTCACCACAGTCCCCAATCCCCAGGAGTGGCTGCACACGGGAGGGAAAGGGGGCATGCGACTTGGGCACCTGAGCCCCACTGAGGTAGCCAGGGCCCCTCACATCCGCGGTTGCCGTGTGTCCGAGAGATGGGCAAGGCCGCATGTGTGAGAAGGCTGGCAGTGGACACAGGGCTCTTTCCTGCTCCAGGACAGTGGGGGCCAGGGCCCAAGGCTGGACTCCTTGAGGGCGTAGAGTGGGCTGTGCTGCAGGGCTGGCTTGGCTCTGCTGGCTCCAAGGACTCAGTGCAGCTGTCCTCCACTCTCAGACAAACTGGGACAGGTTGGGGACCTTGATGTTGAGATCGCCAATGTTGATGTTCCGGGGCATCTCTGGCAGGTTGATGTTCTTCACAGCGGACACCGCCCGGGCAGGTGCAGCTGAAAGGCCACCCTGCAGAGATATAAAGGTGGCTGTGTGATAAACTCTCACTGTCATCTGCTCAATGTTTTCACAACAAAAAAACAAGTGAAAGAGGGAGAGAAAATGTCCAAACTGAGTACATGTAACACAAGCTTTGATTTTTCCATCCTTATGCCTCAAAGGTGGCCAACACAGCCCTGTAGGTCAGTGGGTCTCGCAGTAGAGGGGCCCACACTCTGCACCCCGGAACACATGCTGTGTTTCGTGCAATTTCCTGGCCCCAGCGCCCACAGTGCCTGGCACACAGGGGCTGCTCAACAGACGCCTGCTGAAATAACCAGCATGGTTTAACCAAGTTGTCTTCAGTATCATGGTCACTTTTCAGGTTACGAAACAAATACTTTTCTTGAGGACTTTTCTTTGAGGAAAGTCCACTTCCCTCAAGAGACTGAAGACTCTTAACAGATGTGTGCAGTCACAGGGACATTCTTAACGGAAAAAGGAATGTCACAGCTTAGGACAACTGCTTGCCAACTAATAACACGAGATGGAGAAGAGCTGGCTTTGGAAATGACATGTGGCCACAAGATGGGAGGAGGCCACAGAGGAGGTGGAGCACACACAGACACAGAAGGGCTGGAGACAGCGCAGGGAGGAAAGGTGCCTGTGGTGAGCCCCAGCCCTCCTGCAGCCCAGGCATGCAGAGAAGGGGAGAAGATGAGGACACTCTCAAAATCGTTTCCTCCTTCTCGACCACTTTCAGGATCCTGACTCCAATCCCACCCTTGCCCAGCAAGTCTCTGTTTCCTCTAGTTTCCAAACCTCTGGCCTCTGACTCACTCACTATTCCTGGAAGCTTCTCAGCCTGCATTTCTAAGAGAACTCTAGTTGCCACAATAGCTGCGGTTTGGAAAAGCTTCTTCAGCAGGACTGCCAGTCCTCACACAAAGAATCCCTGGTTTCGCAAGATCAAGCTCTGATACACTAAACGATGAAGCTCTTTAAGACGCTCAGATAATTACAGAGGTAATTTGTCGTGCTTGCTCTCCCGTTTGTGAAGGTGCGCGCCGGTAACCTCTGTTCCCTGGTATGGCTGACGAAGGTGATGGAGAGACTTCAGGGGACCAGGGTAGAACATACTGGGAGCATCTGCATCAGACTCAGCACTATGAGGGGGTGGACTGGGAGGAAGCTATTTTTCAAACTCAGCCCAAATTCTACCGTAGCTTTTTATCAGGCTAACTGGAAACTGGCCACTCTGAGGTTTGATAGACACCACAAGAAGTGGCTGCTGGGAGACAGACTCTCAGGCACACAAGCTAGGAAACCACACTGGAATCTGAGAAGGTGATTCTGGGTCCCCCAGGGAACATGTTGTTATAAAAGGAGGAATTACAACACACATAATCCCCCAAGCCAGAAGCTGTTTCCTTCCTGTGCCACCTGGCTTTCCATTCACACTTTTAGCATCATTCTCACCTGTTTAATGTTCAAACCAATGAGTGTCAATCGACTCAGGGAAAAAAAGAGGATGGAGCAGAAAACACTCCTAAGGCTCCACAGTAACCCAACTCCACACAGCAGCCATTCCTCCCTCTGCCCAGGTCTTCTCTGACCAGCCAGGGCAGAATCCAGCAGGGTCTCACCTCAGACTTCTCCAGCCTGTTCTGGGCTTCAATCTGAGCCACGATCTCATTCATGTTTGTTTCCAGGACCATCCCACCCATCACCACCTCCTGAAGGATGTAGTGTACCTGCAGGGGAAGCAGAAGTGAGAAGGTCAGAGCCCCTTGTGGTCGTGAGGCTGTGGCCCCAGAGGAAACCCCGTGGGCTCTCCTGCAGCAGCAGAGAGGCCAGGCACGACACTGGCACTGATAAGCAATAAACGCCTCAGCCCCGTGGGTCACCCACCTCTCTGATGAGGCCACAGGGGACTCCCCCACATTTCAGTGTGTCAAGACACAGATCTCCCCCAGGACCAGTGGCAGGAGGGCCTGGCTACACTCAAGGCAGGGTGGTGCTGCATGAAGTCAGACTGTATGTAAATTTCAGCTCTGCTATTTGTGAGCCAAGTGAGCTTGGGCAAATGACCCTTTCAGTGCTTCAGCTTCCTTCCAGGACTGTGGTAAGGGCTGAATGCGATAAGCTGTATAAAGCACCTACGTGGTGCCTGGCACACACTGGGCTCTAAATAAATAATGATGGCTTTCATTACAACTGTGATCATCATAAATACCGACTGGCATTCAACTAGCCCAGCTATGACAGAACAGTTCCTGTCTACATATATTTCCATGTGAAATACGTTTTCCTCCAGGCTTCATAAGCTTCATGGGCTTCCCTGGTGGCTCAGAGGTTAAAGCGTCTGCCTCCAATGCGGGAGACCTGGGATCGATCCCTGGGTTGGGAAGATCCTCTGGAGAAGGAAATGGCAACCCACTCCAGTACTCTGCCTGGAAAATTCCATGGACTGAGGAGCCTGGTGGGCTTCAGTCCATGGGGTCGCAGAGTCGGACACGACTGAGCGACTTCACCTTCCTTCATAAGCTAGGTCATAACAGGCCCATCCTCTGGCACCCTCCTCATATGTTCTAGCTTAGCGAGGAAACCAGGTTCAGCATGAACACCTCTCTGGTCACGGGGCTCCCATGTGGGCCTTCTACCCAGCTCACTGTTCTCAGACTGCGGTGATGGCCGAGTACTGTGCTGATCCAGCAAATCCACACTACACATGCAGGAAAGCTTTCATGGAGCCCCAGACAGGTCAGGTCAGAGGTGCCCACTGGGCTATGTGAGGGCTGGTATATCACATTTCACATCAAGTCATATCAACATGGCCTTCAAGGCACTTTAGTCAACTTGGAAAGAGACCACCTTGTATGGTCAACCAAGTGCCAGATTAGTGGGAGAGTCCTACAGGAAGTCCAAGAAGGGAGAGAGTGGTGGTCAGAGAGGCCAGCTAGCTTCACTGAGACAGTGAGACCTGAAGCTGGGCCTGACACCAGAGAAGCAGGGAGGAAGGTTTCAGTTGGTGTATGGTCTGAGGTGCACCTGGGCCTGGCTGGAATGTCAGGTTTACACGCAAGAGAGGCCGAGAACAATGCTGAGGAGGTGATTTGGGTCTAAGGCAGGTCTCTCAAGCTGCCCCCTGGGGCTGGAGAGTTCTCTGCAGCGGGTGAGCTGCTCCGTGCACTGCGGCAGGTGTAGCAGCACTCCTGATCTCTGTCCACTGGATTCCAGAGCACCCCTTCAGCTGAGACAACACAAATGTCTCCAGGTATGGTCAAATGTCTGCAGGAGCAACAACTGTCTTCAGCTGAGACCACACTGGTCTAGACTAGACTAGACTATGGACGATTTGAGGGCCAATATACTCCACTGTATGGAGAGTCTTGCTATGGAGAGTCAAGAAAAAAGACATGTCCGTGTGTCCTTGTACTTTTGACATATGAAGTTTACTGGCCCGTCAGTTCCCATGTTTTGTTCATAGTAAGTGGGGAAATACACTAACAGCTGCAACTAGAGTACTTCTGACCTTGAGGGAGTATACTAAAGCATACATTCAAATACAAATATGTTTCCCTACACTAATTAAGCCTTATTAACCACTTTTCTGTCTACACTCACATGAGGTGTTCTTATATTTTATAGAATATGAACTATTTCATTATCTATATGCAAAGGAGATTTAATAGTGAAACTCTCATATATAGATAGTTTATAAAACGTTAAACAAGATTGGTTTTGAAATTAAGTCTCTGGGGAACTACACTGTTTATACTTCCCCATCAAGAAACAGGCTTCAGAAAACAGTATGATGTTTCCTTAAAAAATTAAACATAGAATTACCTTATTACTTCTGGGATTATCCTCAAAAGATTCAAAGAGAGATTTGTACACCTATCTTCTCAGCAGCATTACTCACAATAGTCAAAAGTAAAAAGCAACCCAATCAATGAGTGAGCGGATAAACAAAATGTGGCATATACACGGCAATGGAATATTATTCAGCATTACAAGAAAATCTTGCAACATGCTCCAACATGGATAAGTCTTGAGGACATCATGCTAAGTGAAATAAGCCAGACATAGAAGGGCAAATTCAGTATGATTCCATTTATACAAGGTACCTAGTGGTCAAAATCATAGAGGCAGAAAGTAGGATGGTGACTGCCAGGAGCTGTGGGGACGAGGGAATGGAGATGCTCTTCAGTGGGTACACAGTTTCCGTTTTGCAAGAGAAAGAGCTCTAGAGATGGGCTGCACAAAAATGTGGACTCATTTAACACTATTGAACAGTACATTTAAAAATGAAGACAGTAAGCTTTATGTTATGTAAATGCTACCACAATTAAAAAATAGGGGTCTCTATACCAGTACTCCTAGTATTTATTCTTTGTGATAAATACCTTTTTCATGGGAGGAGTGGTACTTGTTGAGCATCTACTATATGCTGAGCACTTTATATGTAACTTATCTTAGCTTTAAAACATCTCCTGAGATAAACTGATGTGTGGAAGCTAATACATGGAAAAGTCAATAACCTGCCTCGACCTCACATATTTAGCAGGTCACAGTTAGTGCCCTGATCCCTGAATCCAGGTCTGACCCCAGGGCTCATGTCCCCACCACACGTCCTCAAAATCCCACACTGACTCTTTTACTTTCTTCTTCTAAACACAGAGGAAGACTCTACATGGAATCGTTTTGGGACTTGCCTTTGGTATATCAAAAATAAAGCAGGAATTCTTCCATGTTTTCTTCCCAAGGCCTAGAACAATGCCCAGTGTGGAGTAGGCGTGTTGAATAAATAACAGGCTTTTCATAAATCTGAACAGAACCCTCCTTGGGCTTTAGTGTTTAAAAGATGGATAACAGTGTGGTGGAGAGGCTTTATGGGGAAGGTGTAGTAAAAGGCCTAACAGAGGATATAAGGGGACCAGTGGTTGGTTAATAGAAAACATGAGTCTGATTTGAACACTGCATTGTGAAGTCATAATTTTTAAATGTTATTCAAAAAGGTATTCAAGTGCAAGGAGAAATAAACAAAAATGCAAACTCCATTTTCAACAAACTGAAGATAACCATAATCCCAGGCTCCTAGTGAAAAAGCAGAGACATCACTTTGCCCACAAAGGTCTGTTTAGTCAAAGCTATGGTTTTTCCAGTAGTCATGTATGGATATGAGAGTTGGCCCATAAAGAAGGCTGAGTGCCAAAGAATTGATGCTTTTGAATCGTGGTGCTGGGAAAGACTCTAGAGAGTACCTTGGACAGCAAGATCAAACCAGTCAATCCTAAAGGAAATCAATCCTGAATATTCATTGGAAGGACTGATGTTGAAGCTCCAATACTTTGGCCACCTGATGGGAAGAGCCAACTCATTGGAAAAGACTCTGATGCTGGGAAAGACTGAAGGAGAAGGGGATGACAGAGGATGAGATGGTTGGATGGCATCACCAACTCAATGGACATGAGTCTGAACCAACTCTGGGAGACAGTGGAGGACAGGGAAGCCGGCGTGCTGTAGTCCATGGGATTGCAAAGAGTTGGACACAACTGAGTCACTAACCAACAGGCCCCTAAATGGGTGTAAAAGCTGTCAAAAGCAGGGAGCCCAAGGAAGGGCTCCTTTCCTTTTGAAAAGAAAAGACGCTATAGAGAGAGGGCATTGGAGCTGGAGAACTCAGGAAGGCCTGCAAAACATGCTTCTTGTAGGTGAAGGACACACCCTCTGTGACCCAATAGTTTCCTGATTTTTTGGAAGATAAGCGCTTCCTTGGACCGAAGTTGGGGCTAAATGAAAAATCATCCAAATGAGCTCTATTTTGCCTCACAGAGCTGGTCTCTGTGGAGCAGACAGGGCAGTCTTTGGATGGAAGAAAAATCACAGATGTCCACCTCTTTTGGCTGGGTAGAAATAAAAGTAAAGAAACTCGCCTGGAACCTGAAATCATGAGAACTGCAGTCAGCCTGGAACACAGACTTGGTACTTCCCCTAAACAGCATCCTACAAATAGCTGGTCCTGAAAAACCCACCTATTTAAAAATGAGTTACAAAAATGAAATCTGCATGGGATCTATATAAAGATGCAACAAGAAACAAATTAGGAAAGAAACAGGAAAACCAAAGGGCAGACTAAGACTACATGCCAGAAAAATGCTGTCATAGAGCAGACAAAATGCAACAACATATTTTACAGAATTGAAAAAAGAAAACTATGAAGCAAGAGCTCAAAGCAGAAATGTAAGAGCTTATATGGGAGAAACAGGGAGACAAGAAGAGAAGACATAAATGAAAGGGAAAAAAAGCAGAGAAATGAAGAAGAATCTGGAAGGAAGAAAAGGGAGAAGAGACACTGCTAAAACTTTACAGGAAGGAGCAAAAAGGAGAGAAATTTTGAAAAAGCATATAAAAGGAACCAGACAAAAAGAAGAGTTAACAGCAATAGGGAGAAAATGAGTTACAAAAGACAGCAAAGGAGATAAAACATAATGTAAAAGAAACCTGTAACATGGGACAGAAGAAGGGTCTAAAGATCAGCTCATAAAGATGATGCAAAAATGTTTTCAAGATATTCCCAAAAACACACATTGCATTACAGGGAAAAACTGACCCAGAACAGTCAGTGCCGAGACACACCTTGAAGGTAAGGTTTCTCAATTTCCACAAGCAGGTGAAATGATCAAATCACTTAAAAGAGGGACACAAGCTTGAAAATTCCCACAGTAAAATTCAATGTTGGCAGAAAAAGGAGCAGTACTTACAAAAATTCCCAAGAAAAGAAAAGGTAACTCAAGAATTTTACACCTAGGTAACCGGCAATTAAGAGTAAGAGAATAGAAAGTCCTCTGTTTTGAAGAAAAAACTTCTAACCAAGAGGTGACTGGAAAACTGTGGCAAAAAGACCGGCAGCAAGCACTGAATTTCCTTACTGGTAAGACTAAGACAAATGGGGTAGAGCAACAAGAGAATATCAACGCTATATGCTTTGACAATGCAGAAAAGCGACGGCTAGCAGAATTAGGAAGACGGGGGGAAAGAGGGAGGCAGCAGATTAGCAACAATGACTTCTCTACCCCCAGTGAAGAGCATTTAAAACCAGCAACTCATGTAATAAAGACAGTTATTTTGACCTTGACTGTGTCTTTTCCCTCAAAGTCCAAGCTTCTACTACAATCGTCTACTACAGACACTACTCTGAGAGCCACGAAACTTTTGGTGTAGAGCCCACGAGATCTTTTCTACCAGGGAGACATCAATGGGGGCTTCCCTGCAGGCTCTGCGGTAAAGAAGCCATCTACCAATGCAGGGAACATGGGTTGAATCTCTGGGTTGGGAAGCTCCCTCTGGAGATGGAAACGGCAACCCACTCCAGTACTCTTGCCTGGGAAATCCCATGGACAGAGGAGCCTGGTAGGCCACAGTCCATGGTGGTCGCAAAGAATCTGACACGACTTGGCAACTAAACAACGTCCATGCAATTTCTCTTGTATACAATTCACTCATAATGTATCATCTACAATTTCCAGTTTCTCTAAAGGAGAAGGGGGGGACTCAGTTTGTGTAAAACAGGAAGTATGGAATTTTTCTAGACTTTAGGAGTCCTCCTGCTCTGGTCTCCTTTTGTTATCCTGTCCAAACCAAATTCAACTTCATTCCTCTTTCAAGTAACTTGCCTTTTCAAAGCAAGATAAGTTTTATAGAACAAATCTCTTTTCTCACATATGGTTTATCTGTATATTATTAATTATGATAAATGACTTAACCACAATACCAATATAACTGGCATCAACAGATCTGGAGCTATCACAGCTGACCTTTGGTAACCACAGTGACTCATGTGGTGTCAATGAACCGAGGCTGAGCCACGGGGGATTAGCTCACCAGCTGCCCAGGTTAACCTGACAAGTCAGTGAAGACCTCCTTTTACTGAACCTGTAGCGAACCATGGAAGGTGGGTGAGCTTTCTCTGAGTGGAGACAGAGGAGCCTTGAGAAAGTTGGAGGTTGCCAAGCATGAGTGTGGGGAGAAGACAGTGGAGAATCAGCACCAAACTCATGTACCCAAAAACTAGAGGTAACAAATCACAAAGAATAGTTCTGACAAATGACACGAGCTGACTGATGGACTGAACTTAAGGATGCCAGCAACAATGCAGGTAAAACCTCAGAGAACACTGAGAGTTAAAGGAGCAAACCAACAAAGGGAGGTGGAGGAAGAAGAAATCCAAAGCCTGAATCAGGGAGGGGTCACAAGAACAGAAGAAAGCAGACGTAAAGGTCTTCAAGAGTCCCCTCACAATAGTCAGAAAGTAGGAATGTCTAAAAGTCAAGAGGTGTATAGCTCTGAAAAGCAATCTAACCTGCTATCAAGACTATTTTCCTCCCCTCTCCCCCCACAGGGAGACATCTGTCTCCCATCTTTCTTTTCCAGAAAGCTGTTACATCACCCTCCCTCCAGAGGAGGTACCTGCTTCTCTAACTGGTCCCACTGGGCATCCAGTGTGGCCCCCTCTATTCTTTTCTGTCAGTATAAGCTAACTGTTTGAGGCCTTCCCCATCTCATTCCCTAGAGGCAAGAGAAGGTCCTGATCAGAATATAAGTTTGTACCCTGGGCTCTCTCAGAAGTTTTCCTGTGACCCAGTTTACTGATACAGAAAATAAGAAGAATAAATCTGGTGCATGCTGAGCATTCACTAGTGCTTAGGTATAGCTTTGGGACTCCTGGAAGGTGTGATTCTTCTGTTCTGAAGGACATGAATCAGAGGTTCTATGCCAACAAAGGCTTGGTAAGCAGTTGCACTGTGAAAATGCACAGAAAGGGGAAAACAGCCCTGGGAGGTATTGAAGGAGAGTTAAATGACTGTCTAACCTGCTGGGACTTCCTGATGGAAAGAAAGCACTTCTTTAATTGGAACAAGGGCTTACAGTGCTGCCAACTCTGCTGAGAACTGCTAATCCTAACCCTCACTACCTTCCACTATTCTTCATGCTGATCTTCTTAAGAAGTTCTGTAAAAATCAGAGATTGCAAAAGGAGCCTTCCAAGATTTGAGGTGATGAACACCCAAGACTTTGGTGAAGTAAATTCAAGAAAGACTAAAGACCTCTCCGGGCTGAGGTAATCACCTCTTCTCAGTGATACTGCTGCATCCAGCATGTATCTCACCCGAGGGACTCAGCTCAGTGCACTGTCATATTTTTCACTTGTCTGTTCTTCTCCTTGAAGGGAGACTTTCAGTTCAGTTGCTCAGTTGTGTCCGTTCCTTGCAACCCCATGGACTGCAGCACACCAGGCCTCCCTGTCCATCATGAACTCCCGGAGCTTACTCAAACTCATGTCCATTGAGTCGGTGATGCCATCCAACCATATCATCCTCTGTCATCTCCTTCTCCTCCTGCCTTCAATTTTTCCAACATCAGGGTCTTTTCCAATGAGTCAGTGCTTCACATCAGGGGGCCAAAGTATTGGAGCTTCAGCATCAGTCTTTCCAATGAATATTCAGGGTTGATTTCCTTAGGACTGACCGGTTTGAGCTCTCTGCAGTCCAAGGGACTCTCAAGAGTCTTCTCCAATACCGCAGTTCAAAAGGATCAGTTCTTGGTGCTCAGCTTTATTTATGGTCCAACTCTCACAACCGTACATGACTACTGAAAAAAACCATAGCTTTGACTAGATGGACCTTTGTTGGCAAAGTAATATCTCTGCTTTTTAATGTGCTGTCTAGGTTGGTCATAGCTTTTCTTCCAAGGAGTGTCTTAATTTCATGGCTGCAGTCACCATCTGCAGTGATTCTGGAGCCCAAGAAAATAAAATCTGTCACTGTTTCTTCTTTCCATTGTTTCTCCATCTATTTGCCATGAAGTGATGGGACCGGACACCATGATCTTAGTTTTCTGAATGTTGAGTTTTAAGCCAGCTTTTTCACTCTCCTCTTACTTTCATCAAGTGGTTCGTTACCTCTTTACTTTCTGCCATAAGGGTCACAGATATATCATCTGCATATCTGAGGTTATTGATATTTCTCCCTGCAATCTTGATTCCAGCTTGTGTTCATCCAGTCCGGTATTTCGCATGATGTACTCTGCATGTAAGTTAAATAAAAAAGGTGACAATATGTAGTCCTGACGTATTTCTTTGCCAATCTGGAACCAGTCTGTTGTTCCACGTCCAGTTCTAACTGTTGCTTCTTGACCTGCATACAGATTTCTCAGGAGGCAGGTCAGGTGGTCTGGTATTCCCATCTGTAAGAATTTTCCAGTTTGTTGTGATCCACACAATCAAAGGCTTTAGCAAAATCAGTGAAGCAGAAGTAGATGTTTTTGTGGAACTCTTTTGCTTTTTCTATGATCCAATGGATGTTGGTAATTTGATCTCTGGTTCCTCTGCCTTTTCTAAATCCAGCTTGAACATCTGAAAGTTCATGGTTCACATACTGTTGAAGCCTGGCTTGGAGAATTGTGAGCATTACTTTGCTAGTGTGTGAGATGTAAGCAACTGTGAGGTAGTTTGACCATTCTTTGGGATTGCCTTTCTTTGGGACTGAAATGAAAACTGACCTTTTCCAGTCCTGTGGCCACTGCTGAGTTTTCCAAATTTGCTGGCATGTTGAGTGCAGCACTTTACAGCATCATCTTTTAGGATTTGAAACAGCTCAACTGGAATTCCATCACCTCCACTAGCTTTGTTCATAGTGATACTTCCTAAAGCCCACTTGACTTTGTACTCCAGGATATCTGGCTCTAGGTCAGTGATCACACCATCGTGGTTATCTGGGTCATTAAGATCTGTTTTGTACAGTTCTTCTGTGTATTCTTGCCACCTCTTCTTAGTATCTTCTGTTTCTGTTAGGTTCATACCATTTCTGTCCTTTATTGTGCCTATCTTTGCATTAAATGTTCCCTTGGTATCTCTTAATTTTCTTGAAGAGATCTCTAGTCTTTCCCATTCTATTGCTTTCCTCTATTTCTTCGCACTGATCACTGAGGAAAGCTTTCTTGTCTTTCCTTGCTATTCTTTGGAACTTTGCATTCAGATGGATATAGCCTTTTATCCTTTGCCTTTCGCTTCTCTTTTCTCAACTATTTGTAAGGCCTCCTCAGACAACCATTTTGCCTTTTTGCATTTCTTCTTCGGGATGGTTTTGATCACCGCTTCCTGTACAATGTTACAAACCTTTGCCCATAGTTCTTCAGGCACTGTCTATCAGATATAATCCCTTGAATCTATCTGTCACTTCCACTGTATCTTAAGGGATTTCACTTAGATCATACCTGAATGGTCTAGTGGTTTTCCCTACTTCCTTCAATTTAAATCTCAATTTTGCAATAAGGAGTTCATGATCTTGAGGGCAGAGTCTATGTCATATTCATCTCTGGGTCCGCACTGCCAAGCGCTGTGGTGGTTACAGCGTTACTTCACAAATATGGTTGAATGGATGAAAGAGGCTTATATGGTTCACAAGTCCTGATTTTGAGGAAACACAGGCCTTTTGAGTTGGCCTGGCTTCCCACTCTGGCACTGAAAAGCACCCTCTACTGCCTGGACATAGGAGTTAACCTCTACAAGTAAAAGTGGGTTAAAATGAGCTTGCTTGTTTCATGTCAGGATTGATGCAATCTAAGAGGGAAAATAAAAGTGTCATTTAAGGACAGATGTGCTCCTTGGGGACACAGCTCTGGAACTGCAGGGAATGGAGACAAGTCACTTTCAACAACCCTATCCAAGAACAGAGGATTCTAGGATCTTCAAAAGTTCATCCTTGGTTATTGTTCTCACTGAAGTCAAAAGTGTCCTGAATCCAATCCCAGGTGAACAGAAGCCACCACTGTCTATGGCCGTTAGCATAACTGATGCCATCTTGGGCCCACACAGTTCCTCCTGTCCTGCTGACCCTTCCCAGGACTGTACTATGTGGTAATCACTTCTCTGTTGTTGGGAATTGTATGTAATAGATAGTGTTTAATAATCATTAGACCCAGGTGGCCTCTATGTTCTGTTAGTCCCCAAACAATGATGAAGACCTTTGCTCACTTATACTTAGCACCCATGAGACTAGTAACCCATTCATAAGTCTTGATTTAGGAATGCGTGACTGTTTCCAAGCATACACCTCCTCCTGCACGAGGTAAGCTATGAAATTGTCTCAATGGCCCCTCAGCTGTGTGGACTGCAGCTACAAATCTTCCGGAGCACTGTCTGCCCAACCCTACCCTGTGAGTAAGTTACCCTATAATAATAAACTGATCCATTGATTATATAGAGCCACCTGCCTTGTCTTTCAGTCTCAAGATACCCTCTCAGTTCAGTAGGCACCTCTCCTTCCCTTGGTCCTCCAGGAATCACTAAAACCAAAGTGATCTGGAGCCTGGTAACAAACATTACTCTTTTTCCTCCAGTAAAAATACTGTCTCCAGCGATTGTGGACCATATTCTAAACGTTTAAGTATTAAACTTAATGATGTATTTTTCTACAGATATAATAACAAGGCTCTCATGCCAGTAGGACACAAAGGCTGAGTCAGGCCGTAGTACCACAGAGCAGCCGTGCAGTGACAACGAAGCACCGTGAGTAACACTGTTCCTACAGTAAAATGCAGTTCTATATGCGGACGGCAGGAAGCCTTCTGGAGCAACTCCACAGGCAGAGGTGGGAGGCAAGAGCTTCCGGACACTAGTGGCACATTAACACATACCACGCTGCAAGTTCACTCCTACCCACAGAAACCTCTCAACTAGATTAACCCTCTTCAGGTATTTCACACTGGAGGACAGAAGCCTGCCGCGCACAAAAGACACAGGCTCACATCCTCACTGGCTAGCCATACTCTCATATCTTTTTTGAAACAACGATCACCACAGAGAAGACAATAAAGCACCACAGAGAAGACAATAAGACACTAATCAAACAAGAAAGCATGGTCACAGAGCCTGCGCTGGAACAGGAGGATGCCAATACTGCAACACTCAAGTTCTGAAAGAGAATTGTTAACCCCTAATAAACCGTCTAGTCTACTATGTAAAAGCTAAGTGCTGATAATTTTTTCTACCCCAAGTCACAAAGCCTGGTTGGTTTCATCAGTTCCTAGGAAACGCCTCCAAAGAGTAAGGAAGGAAGAGATTCTAGGTAAGATGGGGTATGCATGCATCATCTCCTTGTCTGTGTTAGCAGGTGTGGTGGCTCTTAACAGGTCAATGGGTAGGAGGACCCTCACTGATAGGGGAAGGGAAAATCGTCTGAATCATTTTGCCCAGAGCCAGTCTCTAGTTCCCGTATTATCCATTTTAAAAAGAAATGAAAAAGGGGAAGAGGGCATAAAAACACCTTTCAGAAACGTGGCATCCTCTGCTAAAGTAAAGAAAACAGGCAAACAAAGCAACCTGTTTAATAAAATTCTGTTTTTCTCTTTTCCTTGCTATTAGTGTCTCCTGAACTCCTTATGAACTTCCTTGGTCTTTGGACTTTTTCCACAGTTTTATTCAGATGCCTTGTCATGAAATTCCGTAAGACTCAATACTTAGCCCCTGACTTCCTGTCTTTCATTCTCTTTTACTCACATGATGACACATATTTTCAATGGAAAAAAAATGAGAAAATAGTGGAGTCTCATCTTGTATAAGGTTCAAGCTCTAAGGAAGTATGATGGGAAGCTTACATGGCCAAAAGCCCTTAAGCTCACTGAAGGTCCAACCAGACAGTCTTTGCTCCTGATTACTGTTCCTTTTCTTTTCTCCAGTTAAAGTGCTAGATGAAGTGGTTGATTCCTTAAAGGACTACACAGATTGAAAATCTGCACTGTATCTTTAAGCATCAAAATCACTCCAGAGACCATAAGTTGCTCATGGGAGGCACACGACAGGCATATGAGGGCAGAGGCAAAGATTCAAACCTTCCATCTCACACTCACTCCAGACACAGACTGAGGGAGGAGAATTGTGGGCGGAATCATTCTGTATTTACAGTTTTTATTCTTTTTGCCAAATGGTTTAGAGATGAATTTGTATAAACTATTTGTACGTGAGTCCACTGTATACACACACACACACACACACACACGAGATAATGTATTACATTCAAGTCATCACTGGTTTTCACCAAAAGAATGTGATCTGTAACAATGTCTGTTTTAAAATGTGCTTAACATCACAGAATGTTAAGAGCCAGAAGAAAGAAATAAAGATAAGATTTGGACCCTGTCCTCAAAGGGCTTACAGTCAAGCAGGGGAAGATAAAGCATGTATAGAATTAACTATAATAAAAGGAAAGACTGTGATAAGTACTATGACCCAAGTATAAAATGCTATGGAAGTCTGGATGAGGGTGGGCCTTTACTGGTAAATGAAAGAGAAGCTATCCAGGCAGGGGGAATAGAAAGTTACCCAGTAACTCATTAACTATTCTGTGTGCTCTGCCAGTAATTCTTCTTGAAAAAAGGATTACTCACTTTCTGCTTTTGTTTTTCCCTTGGCCAGGCTGTGCAGCATGTGTAATCCTAGTTCCCCAAACAGGGATGGAACCCATGGCCCCTGTGGTGGAAACACGGAATGTGAAACTTCGGACCACCAGGGAGTCCCTCGTGTGCAGGTTTTATGTTTTGTGCCCTTACATATATATCGTTGACTAGCAAATTATACTCACTGCATATTATTCCTTCCTTAAAAAAAACTTCCTATTATGAGTCAGAGCTCTCTCTAAAGTAATTTTAAAAAATGCCTAGCAGGACCTTTTCTTTATTGTCTCATCCTCTGCCACTTCCTGCCTATTTGTAACATTGGTCCCAAATGCTCTAAGTACAACACTGGGTAAAAAAAATGGTCCAGGCCTGTTCTCAATTTTATCCTCTCTCTGGCTGATTATCTACTAACAAAACATGAGCTTAGGGACTTCCTGGTCCAGTGGGTAAGACTCCACATGCGCAATGCACAGGGCCCGGATTCGATCCCTGGTTAGGGAACTATATCCCACATGCTCCAACTAAGCTGCAGTGAAACCAAATAAAAAAAATAATAATAATTTAAAAAAAGGCAAAACACGAGCTTAATATATTTCTTACCACATTGAGGATGCTAAATCAGGAGAGGACACTACGGGTAGCATAGCTGTGAGACTACAGGCTCTGAAACCAGAGTCCAGGGTCTGAATTTTGCCTCTGGCACTTATTGAGTCATCTCAGCTCTAAAACTTGGTTTCTTCAACTGTAAAATGCGGAGAACTACTATCATTCTCTCTAATCTGAACAAATGGCAGGCAGTCAGGAAAGGGAAGCACAATTTATTGTGACCATCAAGAAAAAGCTCCAAGTGCCTTGTCTGGGTCCGTAAACCTATATCTGAGGAGACGATCCCCATCCCCACAGTTCCTGTTCCTCCTAAAGCACTGCTCCTGGAACAGCCCTGGACCTTGCCCATCTTCTGTAGCCCTTTATATGCTGAGTCAAAAATTTACAAAGCTATAACATCCCTAAAGGCAAGTTATATAAATAGTGTTGCTGGAACACGGAGTTCAAGGAGGAAATGGCAGGAGGTGAGACTCGAGAGGCAGGCTGAAGGTGGTCTTGGAGGTCTTTGCAGATGATGTTAAAGGGCCTTAGCTCAATCCTTGCAGCAGTGGTCCCCAGCTCTTTCCCTACATTCACCAAAGTTCACCTGCAGAACACACTTCTCTCTAGCACCCAGCATCATTCAGTGTCCATAAGGGTTCTGAGGAAGGTGGGGGAAGGAATGAGGCATGTACTCTTCCCGTAAAGAATCACTGCTGTGAGGGTAGAGAGCCACTGAATAATTCAAACAGGGGAGGCAGTCAGTCACAAACACACCTATAATACGTCATCAGGCAGGTGTGTAAAGGATGGATTTAAGGGGGTAATTCTGAAAGCAGAGAGAACAGTAGGAAAACTGTAAATATAAAGACAGAAGTCATCATTTATTAAGCTAAGCAATTACTCACCAACTTCAATCCTCAAAATAACCATGAATAGTGAATATTAATGTATTTAATCAAAGAGTCTTTGATTATAAATCATACCATTATTTTATGTATCACTAAAATGACAATGTTGAAACGCTAGTGAACTAGCATTTGCCATTGCCTGTAAGGCAAATCTGGATTTGATATGCTAAAACTATAAATATTACCCAAAAAAGGGAGTAAAGATGGTGTCACTCTTGTTTTGTTTTTTTTTTATTAGTTTTTATTTTTTAGTTTGTTTTGCTTTACAATACTGTATTCATTTTGCTATACATTGACATGAATCAGCCACGAGTATACATGAACTCCCAATCCCGACCCCCACCTCCCCGCTCCCACCCCACACCTTCTCTCTGGATTATCCCCGTGCATCAGTCCCAAGCATCCTGCATCCTACGTCAAACCTGGACTGGCGATTCGTTTCACTTATGATATCATACATGTTACACTGCCACTCTGCCAACTCATCCCACCCTCTCCCTCTCCCACAGAGTCCAAAAGGCCGTTCTATACATCTGTGTCTCTTTTGCTGTCTTGCATACAGGTTTATCATTACCATCATTCTAAATTCCATATATATGTGTAAGTATACTGTATTGGTGTTTTTCTTTCTGGCTTACTTCACTCTGTATAATCGGCTCCAGCATCATCCACCTCATTAGAACTGATCACTCTTGTTTTACAACCAAAAAACCTGAGGTACAAGGTTTCAAGAGAGCTGCCTAATTCACACAGAATCTGTCAGAGCCAGAACCCATGAAGCCATTTCAGGCAGAATCCCACTCAAGGAAACAGGGCTCTTCCTGAGTCCACCACATGTTACCTCCCAAGGGAGCAAAGGCAAAGTTAAGTGATACATTGATATATGCCCTGAAACCAGTGGGCACACATAGGTCATCATCTTGAAAGTGGAGGTCTAATTTGAATCCAGTTTTTAAAAACAAGCCTTTAGCTGTGTGAATCAGACATTATATTTGAAAAGTGTTTTGAAAATTAAAAACCACACCAAATTTAGACAATCAATCAACTGTAATAATCAACCCATCAATTACATTTGAGTGCCCTGTCCTGTCCATAGATGACCAACAAAGAATCACATACTGACATTATTCCAAGACTTTAAAACCTACTGGAAAGAATTAGGAATACAAACTTTAAAGCACGAGTAAGCAGAGAAATAGGTTGGAGACCTACAATAGTGGAGTTCAAAGAAGACTCCATCAAATGTAAAACTTGAGCTGGGTTCTGAAATCTCCAAAGCTTACTGAGGGGGAAGATGAGAGTATTTCAGGGTGGCGACAAGGCATGGGCAAAGGCAGAAAGGTGGGAGTGAATCACAGTACATATGGAAAACAGGGAGATGTGCCCGATGGGTTCAGGGGTCCATGCTCTAAAGCAGAGGGAGCCTGACGGGCGAGAGAATCCACAAGCCAGAGATCCCCTGAGGCCAGGGGAAGAATGTAGACTGAAGGAAAATGGGGAAACTGTTTCTATGAAAGATTAGACTGAGTGAAAACAGTGGGAGAAAGACTGGCTTAGCTGCTGTAGTTACCTAGAGCTGATCTGTTAGTTATCTGGCAAGGGAAAGGAAAGGGAAAGGAAAGGTAGAGGTGGGCCTGAAGCAGACCTTAAGAAAGAACCAGTATCATTTTGTCACCACTTGGAAACAGAAAGCAAAGCAGGCATCCCTGAGATTTCATACTTTGAAGAAAGACAGTATTGATTCACTGGCAGAAGGAGGAAAGTTAGGAAGGGAAGACAATGGCTCAGTGGGCAAGTCGGGGGAGAGGGGCAGGAAAGGAGGAAGGCGGGAGGAGAAAGTGAGTGGACTTGTGGGCGTACAGGAAGCTGGAAGCGGTGCCAGCTCATAAAGATGGAAAGGTACTGAACACCCACGAAACACAGGCCTTCAGCCTGGGTCAGAATGACAGGTGGATCTGTTCCCTGTCTGCATCAAAGCAGACGAGTGCCCAAGGGTGAGGGTATGAGGAGAAAGCCAGCAGGGTGCCAGGGACAGACCTGTGCAGAACACGCCTATTTCTCTCACTCTGTAAGTAGGATAAGAAGCAGCAGCTTTAAAGCCCAAGGGGTCGGGCGCAGTCAGCAAGGAACTTTCCACTCCTTTACTGAGGTTTCTCTAATCAACACGAACATGATTCTTGTAGGTTAAATTCAGATACATGGATCCTGAAAATCTAAAAGGATGTACTCGTGTAGCGACTGGGCTAAAAAACAGCAAATGCTCGGCTCCAGGCTATGACAGGGTAACTTCCCTTCAGGGCTGTCTGGAGTTAAACCTCAGGTGGTCAGGCCTAGGCTTCCCTCCACCCCTAAGCTACTTAAAATGTCTCGTGGTACAGACTTGGCTAACTTCAGAAATAAAGCAATTTATTCTCTACAGAATGTGGACTTCAATTTTGGGGTCATACGCAGATAAAGCCACAAAGATTTATCAAGGACCAAGACATAGTGTACTGTTTTCCCCATTGGGAGCGACCTTTCAGACTCATAACTGTGTCCTCAGGTGTACTCCGGGCTGTGACTGCTGCTATGCACACTCACTAGCCCTCCCCACTCGTCCTGGAGTTAATCACAGCTCCTAGCCTAGGGGAAACGGGTCATCCATAGACAACCTACCGACTCATCTGGCTTCAAGCTCAGACTTTGTCTCAGAGCAGCAGAGAGTAATCTAAACTGTTTGCTGTCCTAGGCAATAAAGCCTGAATCGAGAGAGGACTGTTCTCTTCAGTGCACTGGGCCTACAGCCCCAGGGTGATAAACCGGCAATAAATGCACATGGCCCCACATTTCAGAAAAGTGAGTCCCCACACTTCCCAGCTGCCCTCTCCAGAGGCAGGGAGTCATGTCAGTCTCTTCTGTAACGATGACCTACCTGGCCCTCTTTCCCCATCCCTCCCTCATCTCCTGTTACTTTCCCCCTTTCTCACTTCCACTCAGGTATATTGGCCCCAAGGTCTCTGGACTGGATCCACAGACCTGGAATTCTCCAGGGAAGAACCTATCTTTGATTTCTCTTACTTTCTTCTGGTTTTTGCTCAAATGCCATTGTATCAGTGATGCCTTCCCTAAGCACCTTGTATAAAACATCAAGCCTTACCAACCCACGCCTTAGCATGCTTATTTTCTCCCCTGAACTTATCGCCACCTAACATTTATTGTCTCTCTCTCTAGTAGAAAAAAGGTCCATGAGAAAATGAAAGTTTGATTAACTAATTCCCTATTAGCAGATGGACAAATGAAGTCAACAATAAATAAGCAGTATGTGTCAAGTATTGTGCTATTATCTGGAAATACAGGTGTGAACAAGACAGTCTGGTCCTTACCTTAATAGTATCTTGAAGTGGCAATTGGCAACAAACTAAAGAATAAATACTTACTACATACAGGCCTTGTTCTAAGCACTTGCTGTACATTTAATGCTAGCTGCTATCCACAATAAAAGCTAGGCTATCACAAGTTCCTGTCTACATATAAGTTCCAAAGGCATTCTTAAGTGGCAGAGCCAGGAATCAGGTCCCAGCACACACAGGGTGTGTGCTCTCAACCAGGCAAGTAAGCAAAAACAATACACTGTGTTAAATGTCACGGCAAAAGCAGTTGAGGGTGCTGGGGAAATAGCAGCGCTAGTGTAAAGAACCCGTCTACCAATGCAAGAGACATAAAAGACGAGGGCTTGATCCCTGGGTTGGGAAATCCCCTGGGGGAGAGCATGGCAAACCCACTCCGATATTTTTGCCTGGAGAATACCATGGAGAGAGAAGCCTTGTGGGCTGTGGTTCATAGGGTCACAGAGTCAAACACGATTGAAGCGCCTGAGCACGCACACATGCACACCCTATTTCAGTCTACGGGCAGGAAGGGGAATGCCAAGAAAGGCTTCCCTAAAAACCTTTCCAGAACTGCCAGTCTGGAAATGGAAGGGGCTAGAGATTCTGTTTTGGACATAACTGAGTGTGAAGTGAGTTCAGATGGTACTTTAGGAACCACCAGCAGAAAGATAACTAAAATCATGGGACTGTGTGAGATGTCCTAAGAAGTGAATGTCTAAAGGAAAAGAGAGATCATATAAGAGATAAGAAGCTCAAAGTGCCAGATGAAACAGCCAGAAAGGTAGAAAAACATCAGGTGAATGGGTACCATGGAAACTAAGAGCAAAGAATACTTTAAGCATGAGGAAATATCAAAAGTGCTTGACGAGAAGGGCAGTGGGGAGTGTACACTGGACTCAGAAATGCAAGGGTCAAGGCCCTCCACAAGCTGAGCACCAACTACTTCTTCAAACTTCTCTCTGATCAACTCCATACATAAACTCTGTACTCTAACTCACTGCTCTTCATCTAGGGCAGCACTGTTCCCATCCCAGAGGGAATCTGGAAATGTATCAGGCAGAGGCCCCACTGGCATTCAGCAGACGGAATCAAGGATATCAGCAATTCAATGAGAAACTGCACTGCACCAAAACGCCACTAATGCCTCTGCTGGCAGACCCTCTGACTAGCCGGAGTTGATGCAAAGTTCCCAGTCCCAGTGGCCTTCACCCCAATGTTCCCATGCTTCCTTATCCCCTGCCGTACCTTTAACCTTTGTTCCTACCATTTGGTCTCCTGAAATTCTGATTTTGGAAACAGAAATCAACAAATTCAGAAAATTTTTACATATCTTATAGTATTTGCAGATATGGAAGCAATTTATTCTATTAGGAAATTTTAATTTGGTAAGTCACCTGAAATTCATTTGAGAACTACAGAAGAGACAAATACCAAGTATTTCATTAGAGAAAGTGAAAAGCGGCTACACCAGATGCCTCTTACTAAGAGTCAATCATGTTTCCTTCTTACAAGTATGTTCCTCTATTCTCTGACACTAAAAATTTCTAAGTTTTCACCTATAAAGTAATACCGAAGCAAATGTCAGATTTATTTTCCCTTTAAGAACATAAATGAAGACAACAACAACAAAAAACCCTGTAGTAGTCATTAGTATATTCAAAACTATTTCAGGTTCTCCCCCTTCTTGGGCACATGGGTAGGGCTGCAATTCCCCAGGTCATTAAGTGTGGCCGAGTGACTTGCCTTTAGCCAATGAAATGTGAATGTGATGGATATGCCACTCTAAGAGCCAACACATCAAGTGCCCAGGTGGAAGTACACGTTGATGAAGACTTCCATCAGCCTGGATCCGAGGGACTACAGTGGCAGAGACACTGCAATGGCCACACAGCATGAGTGAGAAGTGAACCTTTCTGCTATAAGCTATTGAAAATTAAAGTCAGTGGCTCAGCAGCAAAGGATTCACCTGCAATGCAGGAGCCCCAGGAGACATGGGTTCGATTCCTTGGTTGGGAAGATCCCCTGGGGAAGGAAATGGTAACCCACTGCAGTACTCTTGCCTGGAAAATCCCATGGGCAGAGAAGCCTGGTAGGCTGCAGTCCATGGGGTCACTAAGAGTTGGACACGACTGAGCGACTTCATTTTCACTTTTCACTTTCATGTATTGGAGAAGGAAATGGCAGCCCACTCCAGTGTTCTTGCCTGGAGAATCCCAGGGACGGGGGAGCCTGGTGGGCTGCCGTCTATGGGGTCACACAGCCTCGAACACGACTAAAGCGACTTAGCAGCAGCAGCAGCAACACAACCAAATAACATCATCAGTAATACGCTCTGCTCTAACTACAATCTTGTCAAACACTGGTTTTACTGAAAAGGCCGGATACAAACAGATAGCTCTAAAGGTCAAATTTGGCTGTTTTGTGTACACTGTCATCCTAATGCCCTTAACTGGCAATAAGGAATGATTAAACAAACCAAAAGGGTTCTGTGCAATTTCAAGTGGGAATCAATGACACTGCACGCTGAGGCAGTGCAAAGTTCAAGTAAGAAAGTGATAGTGTGTACTGAAGCCAATGTTAAGTGTAGTTTGGAGCAGTCTAGCAATAACCTCAGATATGCAGATGACACCACCCTTATGGCAGAAAGTGAAGAGGAACTAAAAAGTCTCTTGATGCAAGTGAAAGAGGACAGTGAAAAAGTTGGCTTAAAGCTCAACATTCAGAAAATGAAGATCATGGCATCCGGTCCCATCACTTCATGGGAAATAGATGGGAAAACAGTGGAAACAGTGTCACACTTTATTTTTTTGGGCTCCAAAATCACTGCAGATGTTGATTGCAGCCATGAAATTAAAAGACGCTTACTCCTTGGAAGAAAAGTTATGACCAACCTAGATAGCATATTCAAAAGCAGAGACATTACTTTGCCAACAAAGGTCCATCTAGTCTAGGCTATGGTTTTTCCAATGGTCATGTATGGATGTGAGAGTTGGACTGTGAAGAAAGCTGAGTGCTGAAGAATTGATGCTTTTGAACTGTGGTGTTGGAGAAGACTCCTGAGAGTCCCTTGGACTGCAAGGAGATCCAACCAGTCCATTCTGAAGGAGATCAGCCTGGGTGTTCTTTGGAGGGAATGATGCTAAAGCTGAAGCTCCAGTACTTTGGCCACCTCATGCGAAGAGTTGACTCTTTGGAAAAGACTCTGATGCTGGGAGGGATTGGGGGCAGGAGGAGAAGGGGACGACTGAGGATGAGATGGCTGGATGGCATCACCTACTCGATGGACGTTGATTTTGAGTGAACTCCGGGAGTTGGTGATGGACAGGGAGGCCTAGGGTACTGCAATTCATGGGGTCACAAAGAGTTGGACACGACTGAGCGACTGAACTGAACTGAGCTTTTCTTTCCTTTTTTTTTTTCAACCAAGTATAGCAATGTTAGAAATTTAAGAAAATATTATTGCTAATCTCTGAGCTGTCCTGATGGAATGAGATACTAGCCTCTGAAAAATATTCTGCCACAAAATTCTCTCTTAAGCATCAGTAGAGAAGGGCCCGGGATGCAAAGGGACAAAGGCAGGCCTCAACTCCCCTCCACTCTCTTGGGACCATTCAGAAACAGAAACACAGGTAGCCAGATATGCCAACTACCACCCTTCATAAGAACTGAAACTCAAACAGAATGTCTTATCCTTTGGGGCCCAAAGAGCCCCTCCTTCCTCACTGAAACCACACAAAACGTCGTGTCCTTTACTCTTCTTCCAGTTTTTGAGATAGAAATTAGGATATCTCCTTCAAACGTCACCGGTGTAGAGGGCGTTAATGAGCTTTCTTATCATGGCCTCTGTTCTCAGAAGGGACATTTAAGGAGCACCATGCATTATTACTATCTACAATCCTTTCATCTTAAGGCTCAACAGTTCATTTCAATTTTGAGCCGTCAGCATTTTCCCATTTCAGCAGCCTATACTTAGCAGAGATTTTGAATTCTATACTACAAGGTTTCTTGGGGTCAGATCTGCCCCAAAACATATGTTCCAAATCTCCTGAGATAGCCCACTGCAGACTGAAATCTATAAAAACCAGATGCACTCCCTTGACACAGCCACTAAATCATGATGACCAAAACTGTGAAAGCACAACTGAGTTCCAGCTTTGCTGCTGAGACACCAGTAGAACAGAATAGGAGGCTACTCACACGACTTTCTTTGAACAAAACTCAATTCACCAAGATCAACGCCAATTCCCACTTCAGCCAGGCTGTACTCGGTGGGATTTCTGAAAGCGGAAGGGAACCAACTGCCCCAGGCAAGATAAGCTCCAAATGGCACAGTCAAGAGAGCTGGGGACTATGCCAGAGGCTATGAAAACAAACTTGACTCCAACCTGTAGCACTTTAAGTCATGAAGAAATTTGTGAGGCTAGAGGCATGAGAACTCTTTATTGACACACACCTGGAGACACCTCCCACAGTAAAAGGGGCCACTCTAGATCCAGTGAGGGAGAAAAGGGCAAACACAAAGAAAAGAACAGTCTAATGAAGAAGGAAAAACATACAAACTTACATAAACTAAGGTACACAAATCAGAAATAGACTACGTATTGTTCACAGAGGTGACAACAGGCCAGAGTAACCAGGAAATCTTTAGGGTGGCAGGACTTGAGCTGAGCTTAAAAGACAAGCTGGATTCAGTTGTTTAAGATGTTTAAAGGCAATTCAGGCAGAGGCTCTGGAGCAGGAATTACAAAGAGATGAAGACTGATTCAGTCTGGCTAGAGCAGAAGGTATCTGCTAGAAGTAATGGTAAGTGAGAACAAGACAGAACAGGAAAAAATTGTGGAGAACCTTGCATGCCCGGCCACAGTGTCAAAGCTTGATAATGGGGGACCAAACCAGGTTTGTGATCAAGGGAGCTGGTTTAAAGGGTTTGGGGAATGAATCTAGGGGACTTCCTGTTGGTCCAGTGGTTATGACTCCATGCTTTCCACTGCAGGGGGCACTGGTTCAATCCCTCATTAGGGAACTAAGACCCCACATGGCACAAAAAAATAAGTGAATGAGTAAATAAAAATAAATAAATGAACTGAAAACATCTAAGAAAAAAAAAGAAAGAAAATGAATCTAATTCCAGTGTGCAGGACCAACAATAAGAGAAAATAAAGTTAGAAAATCTGACAGTCACAACTGAAATCAAGAGCTACCATAACTAAAGACAGTGCTTGACTCATAACTGAAACTAGGATCATAAAATATACATTCATATAAAGGACATTACTGAGACAAATGTGGAAAATTAAACATAAACTATATATTGGATAACAGTATTTATTAATGTTAAATTTCCTGAGAGTTAATTATGTTGTGGTTAATAATTAATTATGCTGTAATTAAGTATGTTAGAGAAGTATGCACAACGTATTATATAACATGCTGTCTTGTCCTTAGGAGATGTCTGCTGAAGTACTTTGGGTTGAAAAGTTATAATGTCTGCAACTCTCAAATGGTTCAGGAAAAAAACGTATATATCTAGAGAGATAATACAAATGCAAGTGTGACAAATGTTAATAATTGGTGAATCTAAGAACAAGATATAAGAAGGACTCTATGGAAAGAAGACAGGTTTTAGTGACTGACTGGCTGTTGGGGGCACGAGAGAAGAAGGAAAGGTTTTGCATGTACCTGACACAGAATACTGGTACTGCCACCAAAAAAGGGAAGCTAAGGGAAGAAACAGTTTTCAGGAGACACATGTTGAACCTGGCTACAGATAAGGGGCAAGAAGAAACAACACACTAGAAAGAAATGAGAAAGAAATGTCTTTGAGCAACTGAGACCTAAGAGGGAAGCATGAGAAGGAAACGAGTAAAGCGAGAGAGGACTGACATCATAATTTACTGGTAGAAGGTGGGAAGGGATAAGAGAAAAACCAGGAGAGTTCTATGTGACAGAAACTACGGCAGGAAAAGGATTAAGGCAGTGCTCCATGGAATGATCAACAACATCAAATGCTGCAGAAACATTAAAGAAGGTGATGACTGGCAAGTGGAATTAGGAAATAATCAGTGAATTTTGGGTAGAAGTGAAACCCAGGCTATAGGCTCAGAAAAAGAACAGATAAAGTAGAAATGCAAGACTGGGTATAAATCACTCACTCATTGAAGAAATTTACCTTCAATGAAATGATGGAAATGAAATGACAGAAGGAGCAGCAGAAGCATGGGAGAGCTGTATTCTGTGAGAGACTGGGGCAATCTGGGGAAATTTGCAGTTACAGAAGAAAGAGCAAATAAAGACATCTCAGAGGTGAGCTGAAGAAGTGAAATTTACGATGCATATTAGGGACAGGAAGAGAACTTAGTTCTAGAAATGGAATGAATTAAACTTTCTTTAATACAGGAAGAAAGGGTGAGAGAAGAGGTGAAGAGAGCCGCAGTAATAAAAACAGGACATTGACAAAAATAACTTAGAAGGTGAGAAAGAAATCTCAAGATTAGGAAGAAAAAAAAACAACTCCCAGGACTGCAGGAATTCAGTCATTTCTGGTCCTTTTACACAGGCCTCCTGATCCAGCCACCACTGCATAGAGGAATGGGGCAGCTACTCGTGACGACCCAATGCACAGTGTAAAACCATCTGAAGGAATCCTGACCTGAGGTAGAGAGACTCTTCAATTAAGAAGAATGGCATTAAAGGTGATATTCTTATTGTCTTATGATAGATCCTTTTCCTATCTGAGTAAAATGACCGTTTTTTTTCTATCAACAGAAGATATGCCTGGATTAGCAGCTGCTCTACATTGAGGGCAAAGGTAAGCTTGAAATCCCACTGAAAGAAAGCCACCTGTTGGAAGACACCTGCTGACATAATACGGTGAGTAGAGTGAGAAAAAGGTGATATTCTTATTGTCTTATGATAGATCCTTTTCCTATCTGAGTAAAATGACCATTTTTTTTCTATCAACAGAAGATATGCCTGGATTAGCAGCTGCTCTACATTGAGGGCAAAGGTAAGCTTGAAATCCCACTGAAAGAAAGCCACCTGTTGGAAGACACCTGCTGACATAATACGGTGAGTAGAGTGAGATAAAGGTGATATTCTTATTGTCTTATGATAGATCCTTTTCCTATCTGAGTAAAATGACCATTTTTTTTCTATCAACAGAAGATATGCCTGGATTAGCAGCTGCTCTACATTGAGGGCAAAGGTAAGCTTGAAATCCCACTGAAAGAAAGCCACCTGTTGGAAGACACCTGCTGACATAATACGGTGAGTAGAGTGAGATAAAGGTGATATTCTTATTGTCTTATGATAGATCCTTTTCCTATCTGAGTAAAATGACCATTTTTTTTCTATCAACAGAAGATATGCCTGGATTAGCAGCTGCTCTACATTGAGGGCAAAGGTAAGCTTGAAATCCCACTGAAAGAAAGCCACCTGTTGGAAGACACCTGCTGACATAATACGGTGAGTAGAGTGAGATAAAGGTGATATTCTTATTGTCTTATGATAGATCCTTTTCCTATCTGAGTAAAATGACCATTTTTTTTCTATCAACAGAAGATATGCCTGGATTAGCAGCTGCTCTACATTGAGGGCAAAGGTAAGCTTGAAATCCCACTGAAAGAAAGCCACCTGTTGGAAGACACCTGCTGACATAATCGGTGAGTAGAGTGAGATTCAGGTTCCTTGGATCATCACTTTTCAAAAACCTTAGGAGATATGGATAGCAATTTCTTGATGTCATATAGCAACTAAAAATAAAACAGTTTTACAACCCGTAAAAGAAATGTGCAGCCACAGCAAAACACTGTATAGAACTCATCTGAAGATAAGACATACGAGAAAGAACAATATTTTTATGGCCTTTTATTTCCTGCAAAAATCATGTGCAATAAAATAGATGGGACTGAGATTACTGCTTTAGCAAGTATCCTCACAAATAATTAAAAAACAATATTAGAATAACACAGGAAAAAAAAAAGTGATTCCATCAGGAGATGGAGAAAGAGCTCTTGATATATTTTAACAACTTTTCATGACAAAAAATTCTTAGCCACTGAAAAGATACTCCCTTTAACCTAATAAAGAACATTTACCTCCAAATTTACTATACTTCAAATACTATATATACAGCAAATATTGACAGGAAGAGGACTTCCCTTTGAAATCAGGATCAAAATGAGATGAGCACTATCACCACTTCTATTCAACATTACATTGGAGTTCCTGGTCAGTAGGGTTGAGCAAGAAAAAGACATGGAATGTACAGGATTGAAAAGAAATGATCAAAAAAAAAAAAAAGAAAAGAAATGATCAAAATGTTTACAGATAAAACATTAGAATTAGTAAGAGTCTAACATAATTCTGAATTGAACATCAACATGCAGAAATGAAGTGATTTCTATATGACGATAGCAGCAATAAAGGAAAAAATGAATATTTAAAACACCAGTACATAAAAAAACAGGTATCTAAGAACAAATTTAATAGAAGATATGTAAAATCTCTATGAGAAAAACTGTAAAAGTTCAAAGAAACCTCAAAGACCTAAAGAAACAGAATACCATAACATGGATAAAACGATATTATAAAAAGTAAATTCTCCTCTATGTTTTATAGATTCAATGTAATTCCAATCAAAACTCCAACAGGCATGTGTGTGTGTGTGCATGAGCACATGTTAACTTAAAAACTGACCCTAAATTGTAAATTAAAATGCAAAGGACCCAAGCTCAACTTCCCACAGGACCCTCAACTGCCTCCTCCAGGTATATCATCCCATAGGCCCCTGAGTTTTCAGGTGTTAGGCAGCTGGCATTCTGAGACAAATTCTACAGAAAGCTGGCAACCAAACACAGATTGTCTAGTATCCAGGCAGTTTGTGTGTCTCACTCGTAAGTCTGCTCCCTTAGCTGCCTAATAAAAAGAGAGGGCATTGTGGGGAAGGGGGAGGGTATGGGGGGAGGTGGGGGACACCACTCTAGCAGAGACAGGCCCTCCCCATGGGGACAACGGGAGGATGGAAGACCAGTGCCTCTTCTTCAACTGCTTGGGAATTTCCTTTCCCTGGTAAAATCTATCCCTAAAATCATGATTGGAGATGTGGATCCGGCTTGGTAAGCAACAGGTAACAAGTGAAAAGGAATCCACTTTGAAACCAGGTGGTAACCCCAAGGTAACACCTTATATTTCACAATTTTTTTAAATTGCTTTAAAATAATAGTAACAATAAGGCCTATGGAAGGCATTCCTCTATTCCTTCCATATTCTCAAGTCTCTTTAATCTTAACCTTTTTCCCCACTGGTACAGAAGGAAAATGGAGTTGAGCTATGCCTCTCCTTGACAGAAATTACCAGAGAGCAGCATCTTTAGCAACTGACAGTGAAAGTCACTCAGTCGTGTCCAACTCTGTAACCCCATGGACTGCAGCCTGCCAGGCTCCTCTGTCCATGGAATTCTCCAGGCAAGAATACAGGAGTGGGTAGCCGTTCCCTTCTCCAGGCGATCTTCCCAACCCAGGAATCGAACTGTGGTCATCTGCATTGCAGGTGGATTCTTTACCAGCTGAGCCACCAGGGAAGCCCTGGTCTACAACAACTCTTATTAGCTGCAAAGAGGAGGGGTAAGAGGTCTCTGAAGTTTCTAAGATCCTTTCATATGAAAAGAGAGACTGACCACCTCAAAAGCATTGGTGAGCCCCGGAGCCTTGTGAGGCTATCAGGGAGCCCCAAGTCAAGTACCTATTAATACAAAAGGAATGAGGTTCTGTGATTCTCCTCTACCAGGCTGCTCAGGGAGCCACACAGCCAAGCCAGATGCTGAGAGAGAAAACTCCATTCCAACACCCACTGCGCTGGCCCAGAGAGTGCCCCAGGAAAACTCTGGGAAAGTTAACCGAGACTGAAGATTCTACTGAGATGTCAAAGTCCTCACAATGACAATGATGGATCTAAAAATAACGTGCCTTGTCATGATGAAAACAGACTAATAAAAGATCATGGCTCAGCAATGAGGAATAGTCTCCTAAACATCTTTATCTCCCTCCAAGGGCCATGGACCATAGAGATAATCGGTGGGAGAAAGACCAGACCTAAGATGCACCCACCTCCACCAGTGAACAGCACTGGGTACAGCGTGTGCTGAGCTGGATAAAAGAAGCCTCTATCTATCCCCTTGCTGGCTATCTCCCACATGTAATTTTGCACATGAGGATGCTAGCCATGTCACTGTTGCTGCTGCTACTAAGTTGCTTCAGTCGGGTCCGACTCTGTGTGACCCCATAGACGGCAGCCCACCAGGCTCCCCCGTCCCTGGGATTCTCCAGGCAAGAACACTGGAGTGGGTTGCCATTTCCTTCTCCAATGCATGAAAGTGAAAAGTGAAAGTGAAGTCGCTCAGTCATGTCGGACTCTTAGCGACCCCATGGACTGTAGCCTACCAGGCTCTTCCGCCCATGGGATTTTCCAGGCAAGAGCACTGGAGTGGGGTGCCATTGCCTTCTCCATGTCACTGTTAGATGCTAGCAACGCGTAACTGCAGATATGTACTTTGGCTCACTTCAATTCTGCCTGGCAGGCTACAGAATATTAATCACCTGACCTCAAAATATGTTACTGATGTCTCAGTCACTATATAACTCTTTAGGAAAAATGTAAATTTCACTAAGTCAAAAACCCTGTGTCAGGGCTTCCCTGGCGTTCTGGTGGTTAAGACTCTGGGCTTCCGTGTAGGGAGCATGGGTTTGACTCCTGGTCGGGGAACTAAGATGCCGTGCAGAGCAGCCAAAAAAAAAAACTGAAAAAACTCCATGCAGTGTTTATTTCAAAGCTTCACTGTGACTGGACTATACCTAGGAAACTCATTTCAAAATAAACATAAACCTACTTATCTCACCATTGGCCTGGTAGCCATCATTGTCCTAAACCAACAAGTCTGTGAAAAATGAACCATAATACAGGCCCAGTAATAATCCTGTGTGTGTTAAAACTGGTAACAAATCTTAGCAAAGTACTCCCAGAACTATAAACCTCATGGCTAGAGATGGTCAAAGTTCTTAGCTTCCCAGTAACCCTGGCTTGGGAGAGTAGTACCTTATCCATATGGAAGATCAAATCCAATTCACAAACATTCTCGAAACACTTGTCCAGAGTCTCCACGAAAACCTAGGAAACAAGGAGAAATAGATACACAATTCCTATCTTCATAAAATGTCACATGAGAAAGTAAAGGGGGCAGTCAAGATACTATTTGCCTTATGATAAATCTCAAAACCAACAAAAAACCCCAATGCACTCCAAACCACTTATCCCAATCTGAAGGGGGCAACTGAGGACAGGACCACCTTGTTTTCAGTATAGCAACACAACCAGCAGACACATGTGGCTTTCTTTCCCCTTTTATAAGATGCTAACTTATTAATATAAAAAAGAATAACAAAATAACTATTTATATGTCCTTTCCCCAAGCCACCACTTACACATGCGAAATAATTTTTCATTATGATGGTGTTAACAGCTCTGTCCAGCAAATTTCAATGAACGTTAACTTTAAAATACTTTTCCATGAATCAACTTAATTAACATGCTTAACAATTTTAATTTACCTTTAAATATAAGACTTAAACAGAAAAGTGTACAAATGATAAGGATACAGGTTAATGAGTTCAGAATGAACATATCATGTAAACGCCATCCTGATACTAAAATGCAGCATTAGAGCTCCCTAGAAGCCCCCTCTCCAAAGGTAACACTATCCTAACTCCTGCCATCAATTTAGCTTTGCCAGCCCCTGAATCTACATAAAAGGTGGGAAATTATCCTTTCCTTACGTTGCTACTTACACTCAAGTTTTTCCAAACTAGCAAAGTATCATTTAGGGAATACATATCACATGATAAAACTATACAGAGAAGCAAAGCAATGATCAACTTAAAAGTCTGAAAAAGTGAATGAGAAGGATAGAATTGATTGAGGAGGGACATATAGGAGATTTAAGGCCCTAGCAATGTACTGTTTCTTAATCTGTGTGACAGTTTCTTCTTTAATTTGGTATTCTTCAATCTATATAGGCATGTTTTCCGTATTTGTTATGTATACATGTTTCACAATAAAAATTACTTAAAGACAACAGTAATCTTATTGGGATTCTGATTGGGTTTTTAGTAATTTATAACCTGGAAGCACAGCTGATCCTTGGACAACACAGGTTTGAACAGTGCGGGTCCACTTATGCTCAGATTTTTTTCAATAGTAAGCACTATAGTACTATACAATCTCTAGTTGGTTGAATCCAAAGATGAGGAACCATGGATATGGAGGAAATGTGTACACAGAAGAATTATGTATACAGAGGAACTGGGTATACAGGAGGGTCCACTGTAAGTTATATGCAGATTTTTAACAGCATGGAGGGTCAGCACCCCTGGCCCCTGTATTATTCAAAGGTTAATTGTACTGACATTTTAAAAGTAACTTATGTATGTATATATATAATTTAATAATTTTCTCAAAGGCAAAGGGTATGCTTTATTAATTTATTTTGCTCTTTTATCATATTTCCAGCAGAATTTCAAAGTTTTCTCCATATAGATCTTACATTTTTACATTTATCCCTGGGTAGCTGAAGGAATTTTTTGCTATCATGAGTGGGCCTCTTTTAAATTTTATGTTTTCTAACTTATTATTGCTAAGGGAAAGCTACTGATTTTTATACATTAAACCTGTATACAGTCCCTGAATTCTACTGCTAGTTCTGTTTTCTAGTTTGTCTGATTTTCCAGGTAGATAAGAATTTCATCTACAACCATTACATATTCTGAAGCCTACTAAAGCCAATCACTCATTACTGCCCTTTTCTTCTCAAAACATATTTCTGCATTTCTTGGCCATCCATTTTTCCTGATAAACTTTCTCTTCACCAAGTTCAACAAGAGCTCTTGGATTTATACTCACTTTCCCATTTCATCTATTAATCACTACTGTCATCTTTGCTCTCTTCCCAGTAAGGAGAGGGCTTGTAGTTCCACTTATTTCAAGAATTCCTTTATGTTCTTCCTTTAGGATTTTTCAGTTTTATTGGACTCAATGTCAAATATTCCATACTAAGTTAATTTCCAAACATTAAATATCCTTTGTCACTACTGTAAATGAAATTTCTTTAATTATGAATTTTCTAGCTGCTTTCACAAGAAAGAGGAAATTCAATTTTGATAAACTGGTCTCATATTCTGCCATTTTGTTCATATCATTCATTACCTGTTACAATCTCTGCTCACTTTTTTCTTTTTTTTAAGGTTTTCTAGGTACAATATCAGGCCATCTTACAGTGATAACTTACTGCTCTCCTCCTTAACTATGTTATTTATTCATTTCTTTTTTAATCACTCATTACAAATGTTTGCTCAAATTAGAGTGAACAGTAAGAGACACCCTTTTGATAAATGCCTGTAGATTTCTCCCCTGAGAAAACTCTGGCTCTTGGTTTTAGAACTAAAATTGGCTGTTTCTGGGTGACTGGGGGAGAGGAGAAGAAAAGATGTTTTCACTATATACTCTTGGTATACCTTTTGAATTTTGAGCCACATAAGTGGCTCAATTAAGCTACTATTATTTTTTCAACAATAAACACTGAATAAACATGCACTAAATAACCAAATAAAAATACTTTCTATTCCAATTTAAGAGTACTTCAGAAAAATAATTTGGGTAATTATTTCTCTGAGCATCTACTGGATGAAATTACATTAGTTTCTACTATCTTTCTTATTGCTTTAACAGAGATGTGGCTCAGATGTAAAGAGTTCACCTGCAATGCAGGAGACCTGGGTTTGATTCCTGGGGTGGGAAGATCCCCTGGAGGAGGAAATGGCAACCCATTCTAGTATTCTTGCCTGGAGAATCCCCATGGACAGAGGAGCCTGACGGGCGACAGTCCATGGGGTTGCAAAGAGCTGGACATGACTGAGCGACTAAGCACACACACAAGAATATTTCATTGTTAATCTGACTTGTATCCTTGGAATAAAGACTATTAGAACATAATGAATTGTTCTTTTAGTATGCAGTATTCCGGAAAGAAAAAAATTAAGTTAGAAAAGAACATCTTACTTATAAATCAAAACAAATGCTCATACACACAGAGCCAAAACATGAAACAAAAACCCTTACACCAACAAAACATGCATGATTTAAGACCATACTGCTTGCTGATGGAGAATCCAAAACAGGAGACAGGTCTCATGACTCCTTGCTTCAACAAACTGGCTAAGATTTTATTAATGATTCTGTCCAATAGTAATATGTAATAGCTGACTAATATTTTCATTTTGAGAGGCTTTTGGATCATAACCAATCTACTCCATAAAATACACTTAAGCAGGATGACTTTTTTAGTCTGAGTTTAAAAAATAACTTACAAAATAGAGGTTTTCTTGTACTTTAACATTTTTTAAAAATCTACTGAGTCTATTAGGGAGTCAGTTTTCCATTTAACCTTTCTTATTTCATCAGGATATTGGATTCAAGGTCTTTCTGTGGACCTACTTTGGATATTTATTTTTTGGAGTCAGTTATGTCAAATACATTGACATTATAACTATGTATTTCAACCTCTAAAAACATTTTGGTGGTTTCCTTTTCTGACTTCTATTCTCTTTTTATTAGGGTAACTTGATTTTATTGTCTTTTAAAAGATCAAACCTCTTGCTTCCTATTATTTTCACTTTTTATCTATTTTCCCAAATCCAATACACCCTAAGTATTTAATAAATGTCCATAATATTAAAAGTTACATTTCTCTTTGTCTTGTTAACATAATACCTGAAGTGCATCTCCTCCAAAAACTGCATCTCAATTTAAAAAATATATTATCGCTATGTTTATTTTCTAATGTATGTATTACATGCACATTCCTATAGCATTCTATAGCGTAAAATACTTAATACACTGTCACCATTGAATTCTATAACATAATATTTTGGATTTTTTTAGTTGAAATATAGTTGACATACAACATGATGTTAGCTTCAGATATACTACATAGTGATTTGACATTTGCATATATTATGATGCAATCAACACAATAAGACCAGTAACCATCTGTCTCTAAACACAGTTATTGCAATATTATGGATCACATTCCTTAAGTTGTATACTATATCCCTGGCTCATCTGTTTGACACCCAGAGGTCTGTATTCTCAGTCCTCGTTGCCTGTGCCGCCCTCCACCTCCATCCTCCATCCCTGACAAACATCCATTTGTTCTCTGCAAGTCTGTTTCCATCTTTACAACCTAAGATTTCTATACCAGATGGGGGATCCATGACTCACACCCAGGTTTTCTGATTCTCGATCTTGAGCTCTTTCTGTTAATACCCAATCTCTCTCAATACCCAATCTGACTCGGGTGTTAAGAAAGCACTTAAAATTACCACAGAGATGAGTCTTTTTTGGCTGTTTCCAGTACTTATTTATACTTTTATATATGATAAGTGAATATGATATATGAACTTTTTAAACTAATACTAAATCATTTTCTGAATGTGAATGGGTAAAATATATAAATAAAATGAAAAGTTGCTATATCTAAGAATATAACTTTTTAGAAGAGTATAGTATATGTAAAATAAAAATACATTCAAAATTTCCATTTCTTTATCCTAAAGTTTATTAAATTTAGCTTCTTTAATTTTATCTTAACAAAATATAGTTGTAAAGAAGTAAAGTTTATATTTTATAGCTAAAGTTTTCCATAATTGGTGTTATTAGGTTTTACACATGCTCTTTTTGAGTGCTTTCAACTTAAGTGACTTGTTGAAGTCACACAGTCTTTCTAGAAATCATGTACCAAATAATGGAATTGTCCTAATTAATGGTTCCCAGTATAGGGTCCCACATACCTCAATTTCCATGAAAGTAATGAAAACAAATCTGTAAGCCATTTCAAGTTTCAAAAAACCTTAAAAAATCATGTTTACCTATGTCAAGACTGTATGTACTAGACAAAACATCAAGTTCCTTTGTTTCAGGCTAGAATTACAAGTGAAAATATAAAGTATGTATTTTAAAATATCATTTAGTTTGATACTTGAAAAAAAATTTCAAAACATGACATGATAGTATAATTTATAATGACAAGTATTTGGTATTCATCCTTGTTGCTGGCTCCTAAAAACCTTGGAATTTCCAAAGTGATAGGGTTGCCTTGTTCTGCTAATAAGGTTAACTTTTGGAAAGCATCGAAGAATAGGGGCTGGTTGCCATGGGAACCAATTGTATGACTGGGAACTTTGAGTCCCACTTACTGATCTCTGGGAGGGGAGAGGGGATGCAGACTCAATCAATCACCAATGGGCAATGACTCAATCAATCATGCCTATGTAAAGAGGCCTCCACAAAACCCAAAAGGGATAGGTTTCAGAGTTTCTATGTTAGTAAACGTGGAGATTTGAGCAGAGTGGCACACCTGGAGAGGGCACAGAAGCTCCACGCCCTTTTTCCCCTGCCTTGTGCTATGTATCTTCCATCTGACTGTTCCTAAGTTATATCTTTTCACATTAAGCTAGCAGAGAGTAAAATGTTTTTCTATAAAGTTCTGTGAGCCACTCTAGCAAATTAACTGAACCTGAGGAGGAAATCATGTGAGGAGGCAATCTTGGGCATAGTCAATCTACAGGCTGTCAGTCAAACGCACAGGCAACAGACAACCTGGACCTGACGTCGGTGTCCATCTTCAGGTAGATAAGTGTCAGAACTGAGTAAATTTGTGGGACCCCCAGTGAGTGTCCATGGAGAACTGAGTTACTTGCTTCAGGTGCGGGGTGGGGGAAGTCTACATATAGGAATTGGTGTCAGACTCATAGAAAGCCAAGGGCAGTGAGAGCTGGAGAAGCAGATAAGAAAGCCAAGGGCAGTGAGAGCTGGAGAAGCAGAGAACAGAAAAGCGCTAGAATGGTTGAGGGTTGCTAAGGAGCTTTCTCACAGCACCACCTGGTGGACATGCAGCAATGTTTACCAGAATCAACAAAGAGACTGACTAAAGGATCTACACACAGATCAAAAATTTTTAGCTACTGAAACTCCAGACCAAACTTTCTGAAGTGGCTATCATCATTACCTGCTACACATACCTGGATGAGGTCCAAGATCCCAAGTTCACTCTCTGAGGAATCCACACAAAATACAAAGTAGAGTGTAGCATAATGCCGATAAATCAGTTTGTAGTCAGAGCCACCAATCAAACTGTGGAAGATGGTAAACATTTAAAAGCTTGTATTTGAATTGAACCTATCAAAGAGAAGCTCTGTGCCAAGGAATGAAAACAGGCCCAAAAGAAAGCGGGAGGGTAGGCCAAACAATAGGCCATCTCCACCAGGTGAAGGGCAACCAAATTTGGCAGAGGTGCCTAAAGCCATTTTACTTCATTTTTTCTTCTACCCATCCTCCCAGGACAGAGAAGGCAATGGCACCCCACTCCAGTACTCTTGCCTGGAAAATCCCATGGATGGAGGTGCCTGGTAGGCTGCAGTCCCTGGGGTTGCCAAGAGTCGGACACGACTGAGCAACTTCACTTTCACTTTTCACTTTCATGCATTGGAGAAGGAAATGGCAACCCACTCCAGTGTTCTTGCCTGGAGAATCCCAGGGACGGGGGAGCCTGGTGGGCTGCCGTCTATGGGGTCGCACAGAGTTGGACACTACTGAAGTGACTTAGCAGCAGCATCCTCCCAGGAACCAAACAAATATCTGAAGCACAATCATTTAATAGCTTCCCAAACAGAGCTCAGTCTCTCCCTGAGCAGACTATGCTCAGCTCAGCTCAACTGCATCAGATACTTACCAGACACTTAAGCACTGCCTGAAGAAGCAATAATGGCATGATAAGGCCACCCGAAACTGGATACATGGGGAGAAAACTGATGATTTACCTTCCACCCTCCAAGAAGTTACAGATGTTGTCATCCCGCTTAAGAACTAGATGAAAGGTCTCTCGAACAATCTGCTGCTGAATTTCTTCTGGCTATGAAATAAAAGAAGTAAAGTGAGTCAGTGGGAAAGCCTGAAAAACTATATCCCTTCCAAACAGAAATTATCTGAACATTTGGTACCAGTTTCCTGAAAAGACAGAAATGATGAGTAAAGGAAAAAATAAAAGGAGAATCTATAGAAAATGGAAAAGGCTCTGCTACAGGAAATAAAATAGGATATATTTACCTAGATATCTAGTCCCTAACCATTACTGTCCTGCTAGGTGAGCTGATATTTCTCATACAAGGTCAAAGAATTCTCATATAAGGTTAAAGAATACCTAGAAGGCACAGTCCTGAAATATTTTATATTACTCTAGAAAACATCTATGCCAGGACAAATAACAAATGTTAATAGATCTACCACTGCAAGGAAGTCAAGATGTAATCATGTACATGTTTTAAAAACCTGCATGAGAGTTCCTTGGACCTCAAGGAGATCAAATCAGTCAATCCTAAAGGAAATCAGTCCTGAATATTCATAAGAAGGACTGATGCTGAAGCTGAAACTCCAATACTTTGGCCACCTGATGCGAAGAACTGACTCACTGGAAAAGACCCTGATGCTGGGAAAGACTGAAGGCAGGAGAAGGGGACGACAGAAGATGAGATGGTTGGATAGTATCACCGACTTGATGGACATGCATTTGAGCAAGCTCTGGGAGCTGGTGATGGACAGGGAAGCCTGGCGTGCTGCAGTCAATGGGGTTGCAGAGTTGGAAACAACTGAGCGACTGAACTGAACTGAATACCAGTAATACAGACATTACATATAAGATGCTGTGTGACCAACAAAGTACCACTGAGAAAGCAGAAAACATTCTATTGAGAGATCTGAATCTTGAACAACTGCAGATCTATAAATACCTTTTTCCACTACTATTCACTTACTACACACCAGAAAGCTCAAATGTGATGGGATCTCTTGATGGCCCACATTTGATTTCTATTTATACATAGGAGGTTAAGTATGTTTAAAAAAAAAAAGGATATGGAGAAATCAGTTATTAAAACAAAAACAGGGACTTCCCTGGCAGTCTTGTGGTTAAGACTCTGCACTTCCACTGCTAGGGGTGTGGATTCAAATCCCTAGTTGGGGAACTAAGATCCCACATGTCTCTCGGCCAAAAAAAAAAAAAGGACAAAGTTAAAAGCTCTAGACCAGTGCTCTCAAATCTCAATGTATAATGGGATTTTCCCAGTGGTCCAATGGTTAGGACTCTGCGCTTTCACTGCCAAGGACACAGGTTCAGTCTCTGGCAGGGAACTATGATATCTCAAGCAAGGTGTCTCAGCCAAAAATAGCAACAACTCAAGTGAGTTTGAATAATGAATCACCTGGAAATACTGTTAAAATGCAGGCTAATTTAGTAGGTCTGGGGTAGGTCCTGAGACTGCAGTTCTAACAAGTTTCCAGGTAATAAGAACGCTGCTGATCTGAGAGCCATTTTGAGTAGCAAAGCTTAAGAAAACTGTCAGACTGGACTTACTCTCAGAGTCAGAAAATAAACTCATGTAACATTAACCCCTTTCCCACTATAGCACTGAATTTAGGCTAGAAGTGGTTGGTTATTTAAAAGAAACAGAAGAAAAAATGAAGAAAAACATCATTGTGGAGCAATTACTTTTCATAACTTTGACTTACACAAGTACACAGTGGCTCTCAACATTTAATGAATGGATGAATAATAAAAACTTGCTAATAACTGGTCACTGTAAGTTTAAGTAAATCAATCACTATTTTCTGGTTTCCATTTAAAAGAACTCACAAAGTTCACAGATGCCAAGATGCTGTAAATGCTTAACTCTGTGTACCCAGAAATACAAAACATGCTAAGCACCAGCATTTTTAAACCAAAAAAAAACAAAAATCTTGAAAACTAAAGCCTTTTATCTGACTTACCGGGAAGTGATGGTAGTCAGTGGGTAAGCAGTATGAAATGTGAGGCTACCTAATTTCTAATTCAACAAAATAGTAAATTACCAACTGCTTACATCTCTCAAGTGATTTTCATAATCCCTCATATCTTTTAGTACTTTGCAGTTTCCAAGGTTATTTTCACTAAGGAGCTAATTTAGTTCTTAAAAATCCTACGCTCTCCAAAGATATACAAATGTCAGTCAGGGGACGAAAAAAATCAGTCATTAGGAAAAAACCAAAACCACAAGGAGAATCTACTTAACACCTACTAAAATGTCTTTGGAGAAGGCAATGGCAACCCACTCCGGTACTCTTGCCTGGAAAATCCCATAGATGGAGGAGCCTGGTAGGCTGCAGTCCACGGGGTCGTGAAGTCGGGCACGACTGAGCGACTTCACTTTCAGTTTTCACTTTCATGCATTGGAGAAGGAAATCAAAACGATAATAGAAAAGATTGACACAGAGGTAGAAAAATTAGAATTTTAAAAAATATTTATTTTTGGCTGCGTTGTGTCTTAGTTGCAGCATACAGGCTCAGTAGTTGGGGCATGGGCCTAGCTGCCCCAGGGCACGTGGGATCTTAGATCCCCAGTCAAGGATTCAACCTGCGTCCCCTCCATTGTAAGGTGGATTCTCAACCTCTGGACCATCAGGGAAGTCCCAAGCTGTATTTCTTATATACTGTTGATAGGAATGTAAAGTGGCACAGCCACTTTAGAAAGCAGTTTGGCAGTTCATCCAAATGACAACTACAAAGTCACTATGTGACCCAGCAATTCTACTCCGAGACACGTACCCAAGAGAAATGAAAATACACAACACAAAAAGCTTGTACATGAATGTTTATAGCAGAATTATTCACAAGAGCCAGAGGTAGAAACAGCACCTGATGAATGGATAATCAAAATGTGATAGATCCACTCAATGGGATATGTGCCAAGTCACTTGACGAGCGTCTCATTACAACCCTGTGGACAGCAGCCCAGCAGGGTCCTCCGTCCTGGGATTCTCCAGGCAAGAGTACTGGAGTGGGGTGCCATCTCCTCCTCCAGGGGATCTTCCCCACCCAGCCACTGAACCCAGGTCTCTTATGTCTCCTGCATCGCAGGCAGGTTCTTTATCACTAGCACCACCTGGGAAACCTATCTACGGACTGTAACTTGGCAATAAAAAGGAATAAAGAACTGGTAACACTACAACATGGATGAACCTTGAGAACACTATACTAAAAGAAAGAAGTCAGTAATAAAAGCCCACATATTGTATGATTCCATTTTACATGAAATGTCCAGAACAGGCAAATTTAGAGAGAAAACAGATCATTGGTTGCCTAAGACTAGGGGAATTGAGGAGGAAATACAGAATAATTGCTAATGGGTAGGAATTCCTTTTGGGGATAATGAAAATATTCTAAAATTGTGGTGATGTTGCATAACTTTTAAAGCAGTAAAAACCATTCCATGTATATTTTTAAAAGGTGAACTGTAGGTATGTAACATATCACAATAACACTTTTAAAAACCTGAGAAAAATTGACACGCAGATGCAAACTGAATAGTTACTGAAAGTTAATGTAAATCGATATGATTTAATAAAATGCAACCAAGCTATAAAATTGTATTTAAAAGGTACCCAAAAAAAAACTTCTTTCATTTCTA
>SJXQ01010467.1:0-30795 GCA_006408695.1 Aepyceros melampus
AATTATCAGAGCTTTGTGCAACTCCCCTCATTTCAGAAATTCATCGTAATATTTTTAATAATAATTGAAAAGAATCTAATGTTAATCAATAAGAAACTAAAGAAATTATGGTGCATCTAATGGCTGCAAAGTAGCCATTAAAATGGAGAAGGCAATGGCACCCCACTCCAGGACTCTTGCCTGGAAAATCCCATGGACGGAGGAGCCTGATAGGCTGCAGTCCATGGGGTCGCTAAGAGTCAGACACGACTGAGTGACTTCACTTTCACGCATTGGAGAAGGAAATGGCAACCCACTCCAGTGTTCTTGCCTGGAGAATCCCAGGGACAGGGGAGCTGGTGGGCTGCCGTCTATGGGGTTGCACAGAGTCGGACACGACTGAAGGAACTTAGCAGCAGCAGCCATTAAAAATCATGTCACCGGAGAAAGTTTATTAGCTTTGGAAAATACCCACATCATATTCCTGAGCGAACAAAGCTGGCTACAAAATATGGCCTGATTCCATTTTCGTGTTTTAAATACACATATATGCACAACAAGAAAAACTGAAAGAACATATGCTGATGTGTTAGCAATGGTTACAAATTTAAAGGGATTTTTATTTTCACTGCACTTTTCACATTTTCTGCATCAAAGCAATGTTCGTTTGTACAAAGAGAAAGAATAAGTGTTATAACCAAAGAACACAACCCTGTATTTCTGGCTATAAATGACAGAATTTTTTTTTTCAAGTAGACACTCATTTCTGTCTTGAATCACCCACATCATATTCCTGAGCGAACAAAGCTGGCTACAAAATATGGCCTGATTCCATTTTCGTGTTTTAAATACACATATATGCACAACAAGAAAAACTGAAAGAACATATGCTGATGTGTTAGCAATGGTTACAAATTTAAAGGGATTTTTATTTTCACTGCACTTTTCACATTTTCTGCATCAAAGCAATGTTCGTTTGTACAAAGAGAAAGAATAAGTGTTATAACCAAAGAACACAACCCTGTATTTCTGGCTATAAATGACAGAATTTTTTTTTTCAAGTAGACACTCATTTCTGTCTTGAATCAACTAGAGCCAATGTTCAATATTGACACTGACTTACTTTTGCACTAGAGCTGTGGGTTTTCATCCTGGCTACATATTGTTGTCACATGGGGAGCTTCAAAACAAACTAATAACAACAAAAAAGAACTGGTTTCTGCCCCCCAAACCCCTTGGCACTTGGAATTTTAAAAGGCTCCTCAGAGTTGAGAACCACTCAACTGGATGGGAGGATATTCATGGTTAGTTCATTTCTGAAAACAATTTACTACATTATGTGTTTTAGTTATGAAACCCTATGGTTATATATTTTAGGTTGTTTATTAAAGTATGGTTTTTAAAATCCTCCCACTACCATTTTATTTAGCAATATGCAACAAACATTTATTGAACATCCAGACTATTTTGTTCCCTGTGAGTCCCACAGTCCCCCAGAAGGTCAGTTGGAGAGGTATTAAGTCCATCACATGGAGGGGATGGCTCAGATCTCACAGTTCTTTTGGGAGAGGGCTCAAATCTGGATTCCCAGAAGCTGAAGCCATTGTTCTTCCTTCCATCACCACATGGTTCCTAGTGTTCCAAATTTATGTTCAGCTTTAAGAAGGCATTTTTCTAGTTCATGGTTCTTTTTCTTTAAACACAGCTCAAGCGTACTTAGTTATATCTGAGGGATGTGCAAGAGCCTTCCTTTACGTTGAACATTAGGGAGTGTCAGCTCAGAGATTTCTGAGGATCACTGTCATGATCATCATTTTCTTGCCAGAGCTGTCACCAGATCCTTGCTCAAAACTCACCAACCCCCATCTTTAACAGGAGCCAATATAAATCTCTAAGTCAGAGAGTCTGAAAATAAGAAAGGAAGCTATAGGAAGAGAAAAACAAACACCAGATGGAACCAGCTGGAACCAAGATGGCAATGAATCTGACCCTCAACAGATCCCGAGTCTCATTACATGCTGATTTCACTACATTAGCGTGTTAAATGACACACCTCCGGGCGCGGCACCGAAACTGGAAGTAAAGGACCTAAAAAGGAGAAAAAGAGGGTGGCACCCCTCTTCCTCAGAGAGCCCTGTCCCTTCCCTGGAAAACTACTGCGTGTCCCTCCTCGTCATTAGCTTCACTCCTCCTCCCTGTGTCTTCACTCTAAAATCAAATCCTTCTTGCCAGGAATGCGAGAAGTTCGTTTGTGAACAAGATTCCTGCTTCTCCATTCTCTGGCCATTGAATAAAGCTTGCACTGCTTCAGTCTCAGCTTTGGTTTTATTTTCAGCTGCACTAACCCTAACAGGAAAAGAAACTTCCCCACACAGGCAGAGGGCCATGGCCAGACTAGGGTCTGAGCAGGGTCCACAAGACTTAAATTGGTAAGACTTTGGGGGGCTTAGGTGCTAAGGGGTTCAGAGCTTCTGAGTAAGACAACTAGAGACTTGGTGTGACATATCCCAGGTGAATTTGGATTTTAGCAATAGTGTCCTACAAGAAGATTCCGCTGGAACCAGCTGTAATTTCAGTTCAGTTCAGTCGCTCAGTCGTGTCTGACTCTTTGCAACCCCATGAATCGCAGCACGCCAGGCCTCCCTGTCCATCACCAACTCCCGGAGTTCACTCAGACTCACGCCCATCGAGTCCATGATGCCATCCAGCCATCTCATCCTCGGTCGTCCCCTTCTCCTCCTGCCCCCAATCCCTCCCAGCATCAGGGTCTTTTCCAATGAGTCAACTCTTCGTATGATGTGGCCAAAGTACTGGAGCTTCAGCTTTAGCATCATTCCTTCCAAAGAAATCCCAGGGTTGATCTCCTTCAGAATGGACTGGTTGGATCTCCTTGCAGTCCAAGGGACTCTCAAGAGTCTTCTGCAACACCACAGTTCAAAAGCATCAATTCTTCGGCACTCAGCCCTCTTCACAGTCCAACTCTCACATCCATACATGACCACTGGAAAAACCACAGCCTTGACTATATTGACTTTTGTTGGCAAAGTAATGTCTCTGCTTTTGAATATACTATCTAGGTTGGTCATAACTTTTCTTCCAAGGAGTAAGCATCTTTTAATTTTATGGTTGTAGTCACCATCTGCAGTGATTTTGGAGCCCCCCAAAATAAAGTCTGACACTGTTTCTACTGTTTCCCCATCTATTTCCCATGAAGTGATGGGACCTTTCTGCACTCAGCCTTCTTCACAGTCCAACTTTCACATCCATACATGACTACTGGAAAAACCATAGCCTTGACTAGACAGATCTTAGCCGGCAAAGTAATGTCTCTGCTTTTGAATATACTATCTAGGTTGGTCATAACTTTTCTTCCAAGGAGTAAGCGCCTTTTAATTTCATGGCTGCAGTCACCATCTGCAGTGATTTTGGAGCCCCCAAAAATAAAGTCTGACACTGTTTCCACTGTTTCCCCATCTAATTCCCATGAAGTGATGGGACCAGATGCCATGATCTTCATTTTCTCAATGTTGAGCTTTAAGCCAACTTTTTCACTCTCCTCTTTCACTTTCATCAAGAGGCTTTTTAGTTCCTCTTCACTTACATATGGTAAAAGAGCTGTACTATGGATGCCTACTGCAAATGATCTAACATTCTTTACGTGGCCTGAGGATATGTACTGAAGACAGTAATTTAGAATGAAACCTGAAAAGGACCAGGCTGTATGTCAGCAAAAGCATTTGCTGTAGGGGTGCCGGGGTCCAGCCCTGGTGGATCCAGGGAATTTGAAGCGGGGACAGCGTGGGCGAGGAAAAGCTTATTTATTTAGAAAAATAAGAATAGATAGGAAGGAAATAGTAGGAAGAAATAGTATAGTAGGAAAATTAGATGGAGTAAAGAGGGCTGAACAACTTGGTTTATGGGGAAAACCAATAAAACCTTGAGACAAGAGGTTGCACCATCTACGTAAGCCACTGGCGTCCGCTTGAATCTCGGAGAGTGCCCTGCCCTGGGCTCTCTCTCTTACAGATCTTAGCATCCGGGACAGGTAAGTAGACGTGGTGAGCCTCCCTGCTCCAGATGGGAATTCAGCCGAAAAAGGGGAGAAAAAGGAGAGAAAAGGACGACATGGGGAAACCCAGCGTCGGTGTAAGCCTCCAAGAGAGCGTTTATTTTTCAGAATCAGCTTATATACCCCAAGTTGTACATAATGGAATATGCAGAGTTATGCAGGGGCAGCAGTCCTGACCCTCATTGAGACAAGGCTTTCTTCTTTTGCATACCCTCCCGTTTACAAAAGGTCTCAGGTGGTTTACATTATCTTTTGGCCAAGAGGCCTATTGACATTTCTATGGCTCTCTTCTGATGAGGTTTTGTTAACCAGAAGACTCATTTGTGTTAACCTTTCCAAAGTCTGAATGCCACTCTCAGAAAACACTAAATAAAAACACAGCAATTTGTAATAAAAGGAAGTACAGTGATTTATAGCAAAAGAAAAGTAATTTACTCAAAAGTTCAGTATTGCTAACATCAAAACTACTACATATCCTTTTTCCATATCCCATTTACATAGATTACATCTTCCCGGGTGCCTGATAAAAAATAAGGAGGTCTGGCAGCAATCATTGAGTCAACCATGAAATCCTGTCACCAATATAAATTTGAAAAGGCTCTGAAACTTTAAGATACTTTAAGGCTTTTGTGCCTCTCACAGTTGGGAGGTTGTGAGCAATTCACAAGCTTGTAGAAGGTCAGGGGGACTTGTTAGGCAGGCTAGAGCATTATCAAAAAGGGGGTTGGGCTGGAACACTCCTTTCAAATGCAGAAGGCTAAAGCCCTGAATTAACTTTTTCCAGAGAAGGTCAGAAAATAATGGGGAAACAGACAAATTCTTCTTCTTCTTTTTCTTATTTTTTTTGGGGGGTACATGCTCAGGAAAAACCAGGGAGAAATCCTATGACTCAGATTGCCCTGCCACTGAGTTTGCCACGTGACCCTGTCACAGGTGGGATTCCTCGCTCTGGCTCCCGACATAGGGGAAAGAAATTGGAAAGTGCTGCTGGCAGAGGAAGGAATATGTGCAAAGATTATAAGACAAGAAAGAATATTTGAAATAGTCCTAACCTGAAAGGAGAAGTGGTAGGTGATGAAAGAGAGAGGTAGTCATGATGTAGATTCTGTTAGGACTTGTAAAGTAAGTGATGTACTTTGGCCCTTATCCTAGAGTGAAAGACTTTCAAGAAGGAAGTGATATAACCAGATTTGCTTTTCCCAGAAGATTGATATGGTTGCATTTTGTACTGCATGGATTAGAACAAACAAGAATGGATGCTTGGAGAACTGATAGAATATTACTGCTGTACTAGATGGGAAAATAAATGATGATTCCTTAGACAACAGTAGATGTAGTAAGACAGTACTCAGTGGATTATGAAATATTCTGGTATTATCAACACAATTTGGTGTTAATTCAATATGGGGGCTGGAGAAGAAAGTATCAGAAATGACTGCAAGTTTTCTGGGTTCAGTACTGAAAGGGTTGTAGTACTATTTAATGAGCTAAGAAATACCAGATGAAAAATATATTTGGAGATGAGACTTCATTCGGAAGTGTTGCTACTTAGGGACTGTAAGATCTCAGGTGTATATGTGTAGCGGGTGGCTAGATACATAGGGCTAGAATTCAGAAAATATATTCTGATATAAAAGTTTGGGACTTAGTTGTTTACCTAGAAATTCAAGGAAGCCATAGACTGTATAAGGTTGCCCACAAGATGTGGTTTTCCAAGAGAAGTTTGTGGAGAGCACTCTTGTCTAATGAAGTGATTTCTTATACACACAGAACCACAAAATTCTTGATAATGTTATACCAGGAGAAAAGCTCCAGCTTGGTCCAAAAGTCATGCAGTGAGAAAGTACTGACTGTTACACCTCCAACAGGTTGATAAAATGAATCAACTGAAAACATATATTGTCTTTGAAAAGGAATCCTAGGCCAGGTTAGGAGCCCAAAAAGTGGAGTCACAAGCCAGAAAGGATTATTTGTAAGGCTTGAAATCAAATGGGGCTCTTTCAGATGATATCTAAATTACTTGGGACCAGTGACATTTTTTAAGAAGGTTTTTTTTTTTTTTTTGTCCTTTTTTAGGGGATACTGTTTATATCATATATCTGATGCCTATCCACCATTGCATTTTGGCCACAAATTACCTGTTTCTTGAATTTTACTGGTTCACAACTGGAGATGAATTGTAACTTAGGATGAATTATAACCAGAGCCTTAACCATACTTGATTTAAATAGTAAGATCTGAGACTTTTAAGCTGATGATATTTAGATGAAGTATTGAACCTTTAGTCAATGCTCCAATTGGCTGAGACTTTGGAATATATTAAAATATGATGAATATATTTTGAATATGAGACAGATGTGACTGTTTTGGTGCTAGAGGGTAGACTGTGATAGGCAGAATGATGCCCTCACTTGAATGGCATTCATGTTCCAATCCTCAGAACTTGAAAATAAGTTATATTACATGGCAAGGGGGCATTAAAGTGGCAGATATAATTAAGTTTGCTAGTCAGCTGACCTTATGATAAAGAAGTTGTCATGGATAATCTAAAATTACCCAGTAATGTGATTACAAGGGACCATCAAATGCTGAAAAAGGAAGCAGAAGTGTCAGTGTCATAGAGATGCACTAGAAGAAAGAATCAGCTGGCCACTGTTGAAGATGGGGGAGAATAAGTATCTAAGAAATCCAGACAACCTCTAGGAGCTGGGAAAAAAAAAAACAGATTCTTCCCTGAAGATTCCAGAAAGTAATGCATTCCTGAGGATGTGTGGCCAAGATGGCAAAGTAGGAAGATGCTGAGCTCATCTCCTCTCATGGGATATCAATATTATAGTTATTTACAGAGCAACTATCAGTGAAAACGACCTGAAGACTAGCAAAAGAGATTTTCACAACTAACTATGTAAAAAGGGAACCACAGAAGACAGGAGGGATAAAGACATGGTAAGTCAAGCCAACACACCAAGTAGGCAATCCACAAACCCACAAAGGCAACTGAGGATAATCACAGTTGCAGAGGTTCTCCCTAAAGAGCAAAGAGTCCGAGACTGACATCCAGTTCCCCAGTCCAGAGGTCCTGCACAGGGAAGATGAGCCCCAAGAACATCTGGGTTTGAAGGCTAGTGGGGCTTGCATACTTTGCAGGACAGTTGACCCTTGAACAACACAAGCATTGGGGCACCAACCCCCACCTAGTCAAAAGCTCCATATAACTTTGTCCTTGGCCCACTGCATCTGTGGCTCCATGTCTGCCCATTCACCCAACCACGGATCATATAGTTCTTGTTATTTTAGTTGCTATGTTGTGTCTGACTCTCTGCAACCCCATGGACTGTAGCCCACTGACTCTACCCATGGGATTTCCTTCTCTAGGGGACCTTCTTGAGCCAGGGATCAAGCCCACGTCTCCCACACTGGCAGATGGATTCTCCACCCCTGAGTCGCCAGGGAGCCCAGTGAGCATGTAGTACTGCAGTGTGTATTCACTGAAAAAGCAATCCGCGTGCAAATGGACTCAAGCTGTTCAGACCCACGTTGTTCAAGGGTCAACTGTTTCTAACGTGATAAAAGGAGGACTCTGTGGGAGAAGGCGAGGGTGGGATGATTGGAGAGAATAGCATTGAACCATTATATTATCATATGTGGAATCGCCAGTCCAGGTTCAATGCCTGAGACAGGGTGCTCAGGGCTGGTGCACTGGGATGAGCCTGAGGGATGGGATGGGGAGGGAGGTGGAAGGGGGTTCAGGATGAGGAACACATGGCTGACTCATGTCACTGTATGGCAAAAACCACTACAATATTGTAAAATAATTAGTCTCCAATTAAAATAATATATATATATATATAATTGCATGTTGAATTTGTCAAATGGTTTTTCTGCATTTATTAAGATGGTTATTTTTTTCTTCTTAAATTGAAACTGTGAAAAAAAAAGTAATAAAAGGGAAAAAAACCTACAACCAAGAAACTATATACAGCATGGTTATCATTCAGATTTGAAGGAGATATAATTTATAGACAAACAAAAGCCAAAAGAGTTTAGCACCAATAAACTGCTTTATAAGAAATGTCAAAGGGACTTTTCTGAGCAGAAAAGAAGAGACCGTGCCTAGAAATATGAAAAGTATGTAGGGGGGTAAGGGCAAAAATACAGTAAAAGCAATAGATCAGCCATTTACAAAGCTGAGACAAATCATAAGATAATGTAGATCTGCAATATATAGGTAAGGGATATGCAAAGCAAAAGGGTGCAAAACATGATGTAAAAAAATAATAAACATGATGGAGAAGGTACAATTAAGGGTTGTTAGAATATATTTGAACACAAGAGATGATCAGCTTAAAATATAGCCACTTACATCAATGGATAGATCATCCAGACAGAAAATCAAAAAGGAAGCCCTGGTCTTAAATGACCCATTAGACCAGATGAACTTAATAGATATATATAGAAAGAACATTCTATCCAAAAGCCTGGGTGCCATTTTACAGATTTATACATTCAGTCAACAATTATTGTGTTTCTTCTTAGAGCTGGCTTTAAGGAAAGCATTGTAAACACAAAAATAATAAAGAGTATCTGCTCTGCTGCTGCTGCTGCTAAGTCACTTCAGTCGTGTCTGACTGTGTATGACCCCATAGATGGCAGCCCGCCAGGCTCCCCGGTCCCTGGGATTCTCCAGGCAAGAACACTGGAGTGGGTTGCCAATTCCTTCTCCAATGCATGAAAGTGAAAAGGGAAAGTGAAGTCACTCAGTCGTGTCTGACTCTTAGCGATCCCATGGACTGCAGCCCACCAGGCTCCTCCGTCCATGGGATTTTCCAGGCAAGAGTACTGGAGTTGGGTGCCATAGCCTTCTCCAAGGAGTATCTGCTCTAGAGAAGCTAAATATTGAAATTTATGAACACTAGACAGTCTAAAGTTGCTATGATGTGAAAGTCACCTTTCTGTCCTGACAAAAGACTTAACTCATTAGGCAAGGCTATGTCTGGGGAGACAGGGAAAGCATTTCTGGTGTTTGGGATGGGGTCCTATTCTGGAAGAGCTTACTTATCAGAGGATTTTCATATCTGTATGGTAGAAGGAACTCTCTTGCCAATGGAGGCGATGCGAGTTTGATCTCTGAGTCAAAAAGGACCCCGGGAGAAGGAAATAGCTACCCACTCCAGTTTTCTGCTCCTGGTGGCTCAGAGGTTAAAGCGTCTGCCTCCAATGCGGGAGACCCGGGTTCGATCCCTGGGTTGAGAAGATCCTCTGGAGAAGGAAATGGCAATCCACTCCAGTATTCTTGCCTGGAGAATCCCATGGACTGAGAAGCCTAGTAGGTTACAGTCCACGGGGTCGCAAAGAGTCGGACACGACTGAGTGACTTCACCTCACCTCACCTCACCAGTTTTCTTGCCTGGGAAGTCCCATGGACAGAAGAGCCTGGAGGATTACAGTGCATGGGGTTGCCAAAGAGTTGGACATGTCTTAGTGGCAAAACAACAACAAAATCACTGTAGATGCATTTGCTTGACAGTACCATAATGAAGTCATTATTTAAGCAAGATTGATCTGATAGCTTTATAGGAGATTCAAAAAAGGAAGCAGAGTAAGAGATACCAATTAAGAAAATGTTGTAGTAATTCAGATGCAAAGGCAGACACTGACCAAAGAGTTGGCAGTAAAAATAGTGGAAAAGAAATGAATACAAATAATTTTTAAAGGAAATATTTACAGGTCTTCACAACTCTTTGACCTAAAGAAACCAAATAAATAACCATGACTCTATATTTACAACACATGGGGCATGAAATCACATCAGACCTAGTAATGAATACAGTCTGTGCATGTCAGTGTCTAAAGCAGAAATACTCAAGGGGTCTCTGAGTTAAATGAAAAATCATAAAAGAAAAGAGATGGTTTGGGGAAATGGCATGTCGGTGTGTCTTAGGTAATATTTTCAAGGAAGGGAATAGGTAATAATCTGTGAAAAGGAAAATTTGGGGTTTGGGAAAGAAAGAATATGGGCAAAGGATCCAATGCTTGAAAGAAGAAATGGGCCTGAGGTTTAACCGGTAGAAAATCCTAAGGAGATTCCCCAAAAAAGGAGCAGGCAGATGAAGGAAATGCCTGAGGCAGATGGGCCATGCCTCTGCCATCCGCCAGACTGTCAGCTGATCCCGAATCCCTGGAGAACACGATTTGACTGGTGCTGTCACCTGTAATATAGCTCGCAAAGTGATATCTGTGGAACTGCATTATATACCTATTATGTCGCTTTAATACGTCTGAATTTTATAATTAAAAAAATCTCTGCTCATAAATTTAGTCAGGAAATATATCAGGATTCAAGGATAAATGAGTGTTATGTCTTGAAGAAACTTAAATTCTAGTTTTACTTATTTACTCGTCTATTCAAAGTCCATTGCATTGCTATATTTAAAAATCTTATCTTGGGGAGAAAAGTTCCTACATACTGAAAATTTACAGAAAAGTCACTTTTGAGTGAATGAACTTGTTGATTAAGCTTAGATGTTTATATTTCAGTTAAAATGGTTTAAGTTATAAACTGGACTCCATTTCCTTATTTCTTAGATGAAATACAACTACTTTTTTCTACAATCGGAAGGCCTTGGTTAAAAAAAGTGGCAGATGCTGCGTGCCCTCTAGCGGCCACAACATGCATATTTACATCTTGCCAAAGTTTCTGTGACTGTCAAGAATGAATCTTACATGTCACACATGTTAATTTAACTAACAGCACATTTTAAATATTTCATTAATTCTTACTTCATCTTGACTTTAGTGGTTCAAACTCAAATTCCAACCTCTCTGTATGGAGTGGAAAACATATCCTATATGCTCCCTAGAGAAATCCAGTTTCAAACCCCAGGAATTTTGTAAAGGTAACCCAGTAAGGGCCACATCCAATGGAAAAATAAAAGAAAAGCTGGAGATTAAATTATTTAAAAACCATTTATATAGTTAATATTACCCATTATATTGTGCTAGTATGAACCCGAAGAAGAACATCTGGATACCAAGCTCTGTACTAGTCAAAGTTCTACAGAGAAAGAGAACCAATAGGAGATATATATATATATATACACACACGGGTTATATATTTGTTGGTTATATATATTACTTGGGGCTTCCTGGGTGGTAAAGAATCTGCCTTCAGTGCAGGAGACATGGGTTTGATCACTGGGTCAGGAAGATCCCCTGGAGAAGGGAGTGGCAACCCATTCTATTATTCTTGCCTGGAGAATTCCATGGACAGAGGAGCCTGGTGGGCTACAGTCCATAGGATTGCATAGAGTATGTATGTGTATGAAAGTGTTAATCGCTCATTTCAGTTTAGTCGCTCAATCGTGTCCATCTCTTTGCAGACCTCATAGACCTCAGCACTCCAGGCTTGCATGTCCATCACCAACTCCCAGAGATTACTCAAACTCATGTATATCGAGACAGTGATGCCTTCCAACCACCTCATCCTATGTCATCCCCTTCTCCTCCTATAGGGAAAAGTAGGGAAAACCACTAGACCATTCATGAATGACCTAAATCAAATCCCTTATGATTATATAGCAGAAGTGACAAAAGCATTCAAGAGATTAGATCTGATAGAGTGCCTGAAGAACTATGGATGGAGGTTAATGACATTGTACAGGACCACGAGCTGACTGTGGCTCAGAGCATGAGTCCTTATTGCCAGATTCAGGCTTAAATTGAAGAAAGTAAGGAAAACCACTAGACCATTCAGGTATGACCTAAATCAAATCCCTTATGATTATACAGTGGAAGTGAGAAATAGATTTAAGGGTCTAGATCTGATAGATAGAGTGCCTGATGAACTATGGAATGAGGTTCGTGACATTGTACAGGAGACAGGGATCAAGACCATCCCCAAGGAAAAGAAATGCAAAAAAGCCAAATGGCTGTCTGGGGAGGCCTTACAAATAGCTGTGAAAAGAAGAGAGGCGAAAAGCAAAGGAGAAAAGGAAAGATATAAGCATCTGAATGCAGAGTTCCAAAGAATAGCAAGAAGAGATAAGAAAGCCTTCTTCAGNGAATCTGGAATGTCAGGTCCATGAATCAAGGCAAATTGGAAGTGGTCAAACAGGAGATGACAAGAGTGAACGTCGACATTTTAGGAATCAGCAAACTGAAATGGACTGGAATGGGTGAATTTAACTCAGATGACCCTTATATCTACTACTGTGGGCAAGAATCCCTCAGAAGAATTGAAGTAGCCATCATGGTCAACAAAAGAGTCTGAAATGCAGTACTTGGATGAAATCTCAAAAACAACGGAATGATCTCTCTTTGTTTCCAAGGAAAACCATTGAATATCACAGTAATCCAAGTCTGTGCCCTAACCAGTAATACTGAAGAAGCTGAAGTTGAATGGTTCTATGAAGACCTACAAGACCTTTTAGAGCTAACACCCAAAAAAGATGTCCTTTTCATTATAGAGGACTGGAATGCAAAAGTAGGAAGTCAAGGAATACCTGGCATAACAGGCAAATTTGGCCTTGGAATACGGAATGAAGCAGGCCAAAGGCTAATAGAGTTTTGCCAAGAGAATGCACTGGTCATAGCAAACACCCTCTTCCAACAACACAAGAGAAGACTCTACACATGGACGTCACAAGATGGTCAACTATTGCTATTAGAACATTAAAATAATAAATTTTATGTGTCAAAAATTCTTTGTATAATTTGATAAACATTTAAGAAAGTTTAGTGTTTCAACATTAAATAACTTTTTCTATTGTTCTTATTATGACTCTCTATTGTCTTTTTTCAGATTGGTTATTGCCAGGAAAAAGAAGAAAATAAAATAATATATTACAAAATAAACCACCAACAACTAATTTGACAGTCCCAAACTTGTTTTATATTTATGATCCTACGTTTTGCTTTCTTTTATGTCTAGTGAGGATGGTAGACATCTGTATAGCAATCTGAATTGAGACTCTTTGGAAATTTGTATAATTTCCCTGCCAATATTTTATGGTGGCCTCACCTATGCCCATTTTATTGGCAATTAATTTTCAAGAAAATGTCTGTTATTTATTACTTTCATAGTTTCTTTAATTTTTATTAAAATAATTCTCTTCTGACAGCACTGTTTTATTGAATTACATTGCATAATTGCATTAAGTAACCCTGGCACACATGTGTTAGAGAATGAACCTATATTCAGTGAAGTCTAGTAAGCAAATATTTCCAATGGCTTACAGCCTACTTGCCTTGAGTGTTCAGCACTTTGTAGAGGCAGTGGAAACTTGGTTATTGTGATAGTATGATTTATAAAAAATATATATATATTTGGCAAATTAGGAAACCAGTCTTCTGGTCTTCCTTCATAGTTCCTGAATCATAGTCCAAAATTGAAATTTCTTGAGCATAACAGCAGACCGATTTTGTCATAAAATTTGGTCTCCTGTCTTCAGTGGAAAGCTTTAGACTCATAAAAGTAAAATAGTGTCTTATTATTCATAACAAGACCCTTTCTACAACAACTGGGTTTCTATTAATGAGGGACTTTAGGCCAGTGCTAATGATGGAGGTTTGTTGCTAGGGAAAACCACCAAGAATAGAAGCTTGGAATTTTCAGTCCCACATCCTGATTTCTAGGGAGGGGAGAGGGGCTGGAGGGTGAATGAAATACCAGTGACCAATTATTTAACCAATGGTGCCTATGCAGTGAAGCCTCCATAAAACCCCCAAAGAACTGAATTTGGAGAGCTTCTGGGTTGATGATCAGGTGGAAATTTGCAGAGAGTATGTGGCTGGAGATGGCATAAAACCTCCAAGATCTTTCCCCATACCTTGTTCTAGGTACTCCTTGCATCTGGCTGTTCTTGAGTTACATTCTTTTATAATAAACCAGCAATATAGTGTGTAAACTATTTACCTGCTCTGGTAAATTAATCAAACCCAAGGAGGGATCCTTGGGAACCTCTGATACATAGCCAGTTGATCAGAAGCATAAGTAACAACCTGGGCTTCCCAGAGGCATCTGGAGGGGCAGAGGATGGTCTTGCAGAACTGAACCCTTAACCAGTGGAATCTGAGGCTACCACTGGGTAGATGACAGCACTGGGTTAGTAGTTGGAAATCCAGCTGGTATAGGAGATTTGCTTGGTGTTGTGGGGAACCCTCTCACCACTTACACTGGAAATTGATCTCAGAACAGAAAAAGTTACCCTTGGTAATCAGTTAAGCAGAATTCAGTAAGAGAGTTTTATAATATTTATCAAATTCTTCACAACTATTATGTGTTATTTTAGTAATAAGAAACTGGAAAAAAACTTTGATTAATGATGAACCACATTTCCTCTAATAACTTGTTAAAATGAAAGACACAAGAATCACAGATTAAATGTGTTTGATGAATATCTAATAACCTGTATCCATATTATTTGAGGCATGTGTTAAGTATATGACACTTCTGTGTTAAAAATGATGATCGGAATAAAATTCACACAAGCATATAACCTAACTAGTTACAAGTATTTTATATACAGTCAGTGCAAATTACTACTGTCAGAAACTCTGAGATCTTTAAAAAACAAGAATAATTTTATAAAAACACAATATATTGAAGTATGAGTTAAATTCTGAAAGAGATGGGAATACCAGACTACCTGACCTGCCGCTTGAGAAATCTGTATGCAGGTCAGGAAGCAACAGTTAGAACTGGACATGGAACAACAGACTGGTTCCAAATAGGAAAAGGAATACGTCAAGGCTGCATATTGTCACCCTGATTATTTAACTTATATGCAGAGTACATCATGAGAAACGCTGGACTGGAAGAAACACAAGCTGGAATCAAGATTGCCGGGAGAAATATCAATAACCTCAGATATGAAGATGACACCACCTTTATGGCAGAAAGTGAAGAGGAGCTAAAAAGCCTCTTGATGAAAGTGAAAGAGGAGAGTGAAAAAGCTGGCTTAAAGCTCAACATTCAGAAAACGAAGATCATGGCATCTGGCCCCATCACTTCATGGGAAATAGATGGGGAAACAGTGGAAACAGTGTCAGACTTTGTTTTTTTGGGCTCCAAAATCACTGCAGATGGTGACTGCAGCCATGAAATTAAAAGACGCTTACTCCTTGGAAAAAAGTTATGACCAACCTAGATAGCATATTCAAAAGCAGAGACACTGCTTTGCTGACTAAGGTCCGTCTAGTCAAGGCTATGTTTTTCCTGTGGTCATGTAGGGATGTGAGAGTTGGACTGTGAAGAAGGCTGAACGCAGAAGAGTTGATGCTTTTGAACTGTGGTGTTGGAGAAGACTCTTGAGAGTCCCTTGGACTGCAAGGAGATCCAACCAGTCCATTCTGAAGGAGATCAGCCCTGGGATTTCTTTGGAAGGAATGATGCTTAAACTGAAGCTCCAGTACTTTGGCCACCTTATGCGAAGAGTTGACTCATTAGAAAAGACCCTGATGCTGGAAGGGATTGGGGGCAGGAGGAGAAGGGGACGACCGAGGATGAGATGGCTGGATGGCATCATGGACTCAATGGACGTGAGTCTGAGTGAACTCCGGGAGTTGGTGATGGACAGGGAGGCCTGGCATGCTGCGATTCATGTGGTCGCAAAGAGTCGGACACGACTGAGTGACTGAACTGAACCGAATGAGTTAAAAGAAAATTAGCAGTAAGATAGGCATGTAAATGGGGCTTCTTAAGTGGTTCAGTGGTAAAAAATCCACCTGCAATGCAGGAGACTCGGGTTTGATCCCTGGGTCTGGAAGATCCCCTGGAGGAGGAAATGGAAAACTTCTCGTTTTCTTTCCTAGAGAATCCCATTGTCAGAGGTGCCTGATGGGCTACCATCCATGGAGTCACAAAGAGACGGACATGACTGAACAACTGAGCATGAATGTTCATGCATACGTGCAAATGTATCAATGACAGAATGAAGTCATTTTGAATCAGTGTTTTGTGGTCCAATAATCTTTCAGTATTTAAGTAAGTTTATAAAAGTGCAAGTACATTTAGGTATTTTGCTTCATCTCTTCAGGGTTTTCAAAACTGGCTCAATATTAATTACTATAAAGTGTTTTGAGTCCTTTTTAAAGAGTCATAAACGTTCTAACAAACTATTTAGTGTTGACATGCAAGATAGAAGTCTTGGGGAAAACAATATAAGGTCAGTTAAAAAGATTTGACAAGGTTGTCTCTAACTGAAAAAATGAGGGCAGGATCAAACAAAATCATTCTACAGTTCTGTTAACATAGCTAACCAATAGATATATGTGATTTTTGTTTGATTTATTTGGATAGGATTTAGGCAGTCTTCACAAAAGAATTTAAAACGGTTATATTGTTCTCTTCTAAGCTGGTTTTGGTGCACTAATATTAATTTTACATGCGTTATCAAAATTGTAGCTAGATTTTATATTTTATGAGAAAAACCCATAAGAAGGAATAGATAATAAAGAAATGAGCTCTTGAAATAGAGCAGGAACCTGCGCTCCATGTCCTTAGCCTGCCCTTTGCCCATGAAAAACCTTTAGCCAAGGAGTAAGTTTCATCAGAGAAATGAAAAATGCTAAAACAAAGGAAAAATGGTCCAACAAGACTGAAATAATAGTTTAGCCATTAAACATAGTTAAGGACTTTAGTTCCCCTTCAAGGGCAATTGACAATATTCTGTGCCATGACCTTTCAGCTGTCTTCTAGACACTGAAACTCCCAGCAGGTGGAAGATGATAATTACATGATGACCAGACTCATGACGTGGGCTGCCACGATTCCAAGAACTGGCCTCAAAGACATGGGAACAAGCTAACCCTGGAACTAAAGACTAACTGTCCTTAAAACAATCAAGATGAGGCTGATGAGACCACCACATGACAAATTCCAAGATGACTATTTCTGCTTATAGCCCCTCCTTGCATTGTTTTGCCCACTGATTGTCAGTGGGAAGAGTCACATTTGGAGAAGATACCCCTGGTTGCCACCCTCCAAAATAAAACAAACATTCCTTTCCACCAACCTTGCCTCTTCATTGGCTTCTGAGTCAGGAGCATCCAGACCCCACTTTCGGTAACAGTTTTGGAGCCGTGGTGGGGTGGTAGTGTTCTCTCGACATCTGGCTCCCCAGAATTCCCCCCAGGAGAGCCACAGCCACGGCACTGCACCAGAATGGCTGCGGGAGCCCACTGATCTTGGCTAGCTTGCCCTGAGAGGGAGGCTTTGGGGGACATTCTTAGAAGTTGCTGAAATCATTTGTTCCTGGGATCCTCCCCGTTTCCCCTCTGCTTACCGCCGGCTGCCAACTTAATGCTTTTCCTTGGTGGAAGGGAAACACGCATCAGGAGGAGGTGATGAGTTTCAGGACTGAGTAAGTCCACTGGTGTCCACTGGGCAAACTTCTCTTTTGAGCATGAAGTGCTACTTGGGCATTTTGCCCATGGTTCTGACATGTGTCTGCTTTGGGGGACCATTTGTGTTGGATAAGCATTTATCTGGGACTCTATTGGTCAGTGGTGATCCTCTCAGAGGACATGTGACAGTTCTATCTTCTAGTGTGTGAGTGTGCATTCCATGTGTGACTGGTACTCTTGTTGCCTTTTGTAAAATGAGAAATTCAGGTTCAACTCATTAGAAAACTTTAAGCAATGAAACTATGACTAAAGAAAAAGAAAGATAATTTTTTAAAACACTGTGTTGCTGACTGTTCCTCAGACTCCAGAGAGAATTGGTTAAGATGAAACTCTTGAAATTCCAAAACTTTTTTGTTTTTGCAAATGCAGTTAGAAAAAGCTAGCTTGATAAATGTTGTTTTCAAAATTCTAACCCTGAGAGAGAGAAAAAAAAAAATATGCCTAGGAGAAAGCTTGAAATTAACTCTTATCATGTCCTTGAAATATAAACACGGTTCGCTTTGCCTGAGACTTTAGCCTTGGGTTAATTAGAACTTCAAGCCAAAGGGGGATAAAAGGAGTTGGTGGGAAGCAAGAGAAGCCTTTTAAACTCAAATGAGTAAATTCAAATTATTCCAATTGTTATGCATTAAGTTGATAAGTTCTATATTGAAATAAAACTATTGAGATCTCTGAATATCATGTGTCTATATGTGATATTGTCATAAATGGTTTCAAAGGCTTTCAGATAAAGTCTTTGAAAAAATTATCTTTCAGGGATGTTTATCTAAAAATAATTTTTTCCAGATTTTGGTAACTTTAAAGTTTAGAGTTTTTCTAAATTAAGTTTTTTGATAAAATTAATTCAATGTCTAAATCATTTTTTAAGGTAAAATACTGGTACATTACTGAACAAATTTAAGTTTACCTAATTTTGCCTTCTTATTAGAGAAAAAGCACTAAAGACATTTGGGTTTATTAAATACACATCTCATACCACATTAAAGAGAAATTATGTTAGAGGTTATGGAATGTATTCTTAAGTTTACCAATCAGTAAATAATAGTATAACAGTTCAATTACTTGTTTCTTGGGTTTTTAAGACCTTTAACATTTAAAAATTGTAATATGTAATTAAAACTACTAAAAATGACAAGGAAAGCATTTCAGTGTGTAAAGCAAAAAGAATATGTGCTGTCAGCAAGAGAAGGTATAAAGAAAGGAGTTAAAAAAATTTTTTTTGAGGAAAAATGATGATAATAATTTTGTCCTGGAGCTGTTTGTTTCTGGATGGGGAAAATTAAGGGACAAATCATTTGGATACAAAAAGTGATTTTAAAAAAGTTTGTGGAAAAAAGGGAACTTTGAAAAAAAAAAAGAACTTTCTATGTTGTCAGGAGTGATTAAGATTAGACTGGATTTAATTAAATCCAGTTAGTATTCAAATTTAGTTAAATGAACTTTGTTGTCAATAGTAAGCTGATACAAGACTGAAATTTGGTTGTCTTATTCCCTGTTAAGAAAATAAATTTTTCCTGAAATATTGAACTGCTTTTGATAACAAACTGTAAGTTTCTTTCTCTAGCTATCTTTGAGTATTCCAAAGAGCCCCTAATGCTAATGTGTTGTGCTTAGTCATGTCAATTTGTGACCCCATGGACTATCGCCTCCCAGGCTCCTCGGTCTCTGGGATTTTCCAGGCAGGAATACCGGAATGGGTTACCATGCCCTTCTCCAGAAGATCTTCCCAACCCAGGGATTGAACCCACCTCTCCTGCATTGGCAGACAGATTGTTTACCACTGAGCCACCAGGGAATCCTCTAAAAAGCCCTAGGCATTTCAGAAGAAATATTAAAGGAAATAGGATTGATGTGTTAAATTATATGGGAAACATTTGATAACTTTCAGATCATACTGTTGAACTGGCTAAGAAATGTAAAGAATTCTAATGTAAAACTATTGTTTTGCTTAAAATCATATTTTTGACCCCAATGTTCTTGATGGAAAAAATTGTCTGTTCATGTTATCACAAAGTATACTTACCTATGATGTGTATCACTACCTCTTGAGAAGGAATTCCTCACTAGGTCAGATGACTGTTGCCTGAATGTAGCTTAACAAATGAATATTCATGTTTCAATTACTGTCCATACTGAATTATTTTAAAATAAATGACTGGCATTGTAAAAAAATTTTTTATTGGTAGTTGATGGAGGGGTAAAATTTCCTAATTTTCCACGTTAAATTCAATCTCTGTTGCATTTCTCCCCACTTTCTACAATGGAGGGGGTGCTATGGTATTAAAACCCCACACTGTTACTAGAATTTTAGCTTCACCAACTGTCTCAGTTTCTTTCAGATAGAACTTCATTATCTTTCATATAGTTTTCTGCCACTGGATCCTGTTTTTAGTTTCTAGCATATAGTCTTCCCATCTTCCAACTTGTTAATTATTAATATTTTCAGAATAATTTGTTTTCAATGTCAATTCATGTAACTTTTAAAAAGTTTTCATATCTTCTCATTGCCTTCTCATAACAATGAAATCCTAAACAGATTCAATGCTAATTAAAATCTAACCTTCTCTGTCTTGATTCTCACTATCTGACATTCCCTGCTTCTTTGTTTTCCCTATATTTTATCTCTACCAAATTGCCTATGTTTCACTACCAACACACCACCAATATACTGTGTTTTAAATGACTTAATTTTCACACACCTGCTCTTTTGCCCCAGATTCACTTATCTTTTTTCTTCATCCAGTTAATCTTAATCCATCTTTTAAATTCAAATGTTCCTTTCCCCCAAATTTTTTCCACTGGCCTGGGTCAAAAGGGGTCTGATGCCTAGCACTAAACCTCTGAAACATCATTGGTTCCTTAAAATATGAAACTTAAATATTGTGTTGCTCTTCTCTTTTCCAATTGGCCATGAACTCTCCAAGGTCATGGACTGATCATATCTGAGAATTTGGAATCCTGAAACCTTAGAACACTGCTTAGTAAAATGTAAGTATAATAACTGCATCTTAATTTACTTCAATTAAATGTATAGGTGTGTAATCTTGGACTTTGTTTCACATTTCCTTTAGCTTAGCTTCTTCATCTATACGTAACTACTCATACTTAGTGAGTTCTACTAAGTTTTAAAAGAGACTATCCATGTAGTGCTTGGTCAGTATTAAATGCTGAAAAATGTTAGTTCACATCATGGTTCCACCAAAGCATATATTGGAAACTTGTTGGGCGGTTCCCCTTAATACTTCAGTAGGATTTTCTGTTTATGTGAGTGATGCAAGACCCACTTCTAGCACTTATTACAAGGCTCCTCTGGCCATAGTTAATGGGCCCAGGATGATTTCTGATATAAAAGCATCAAGGGTTTCCTTCCCTGGTATCTGAGCCTGAGAACTAAAAAGATTGGTGGCTGTTTTGAAATGTAAATGGATACCCAGGCAGAAGCGGAGATGAAAGAAATAGAAGGACCTAGAAGGCATTTAACTTTCTGCTTTCAGATATTTCTTACAATCCAAATGCATTCCTGTTTTCAGGCCCTAGGTTTATTTTTTATATAAGTTCCTCTTTTCCTTGTCACTAGATTTCTGTTTTACAAACAAAATACTCTAACCAAAACAAATGAGATTAAAGGTCTCTTTAGAAGACAGTATAATTATGGTTTTGTAACAATACACCTTAATCAGATAATCAACAGCTGATGGCTTGGGCTGATATGCTGTGTTTATATTAAAAATATGAGCTGGCAATATGTGACCCAAAATAATGAGTCATGGTTGTCACGATATTCAACTTTCAACATCTACGAAAGGGAATTACAGGGGCAAGCAACAAAATATATATTCCATAAGCAGGTAAAGACATAATAATCACCCATTTATAACTATTTTTTATCATTTTACTGATAAGACACTTCAGAAATTGTAGAATATGTCCTTGCTGTCCTGGAAGTGGGTATCATGGGCCATTTCTTTAATGAGTATCAGCTTGCTTACCTTTACTCAATGTCATGTCTCATCTATCGATTCTTCCCTCCATCAAGATCAATGCACCAAAAAAATCTAGTTACTTTATAATGCAATATAAAATATAAATGCTTTGAAATATTAATGCCCAAAGGATTATTTCATTTGAATAAGAAAAAAGGACACGATTCCCTTGCTGCCTTTCAAAAACTATTATTACTGTGAGTTTAGAAAGTGTTGAAGTAAGATTAAATAGACATGGAAGAAAACAATGCTAAACATATTTTAAAATAGCAAATAAAAGTTACAGATGGCATTTCTTCCAAACAACCAAGATTGATTGTCTTTAAAATCTACTTCTGAAGTGAAACTCTTCAGAACTCCACTGCTCAGAGTAACTTAATGCTGAGCTTTGATGTCCTAAGAGGTTTTCTGCATGAACTTTCAATTATGCAGACTGTGCCTCTCTTACATTTTCAGAGCCTTCTCACCTAGATTGAATTGTTGTTCCTTTGCATTTGCATTCTCTCTGATTGATTTTTTTCCCCTATCTCATCGGAGTGCTTCATATCATGTTTTCACATCCGCCTACTTTTCACACACACAACAAAATGATGATACATAAATGCTGGCTTTGGGGGACTTAATCATTAATTGATGTGTGGAGAGATCTCCTTTCTTCATATCAGCATATAGATTTCCTCGTGACTTACAAAAGAGGATACTGCCTTTTAAGTTGAGGGGAATAGCCTGACCCATCAAAACAGATCATAGATACAGATATAGATACAAAATATACACGTGCGTGTATATGGTATTGGAGAAGGCAATGGCACCCCACTCCAGTACTCTTGCCTGGAAAATCCCATGGATGGAGGAGCCTGGTAGGCTATAGTCCATGGGGTTGCACAGAGTTGGCTTCACTTTTCACTTTCATGTACTGGAGAAGGAAATGGCACCCCACTCCAGTGTTCTTGCCTGGAGAATCCCAGGGATGGGGGAGCCTGGTGGGCTGCCATCTATGGGATCACACAGAGTCAGACACAACTGAAGTGACTTAGCAGTAGCAGTATATGGTATTACATCAATTTAGTCTTTATAATGCCTGTGTGCTCCATCACTGAGTTGTGTCCAACTCTTTGCAACTCCAGCTGTAACCTGCCAGGATCCTCAAGAATGCTTGGGTGAGTTGCCATTTCCTTCTCTAAGGGGCCTTCCCAAACCAGGGATCAAACCCACATCTCCTGCTTGGAAGACAGATTCTTTGCCACTGAGCCACCAGGGAAACCCTTAACCTTTATAACTACTTATTATTATATATTATATAATTATACAAGTAATATATTTATATTAGAGGTGTATAAAATATACCCTTTTTTGCCAATTTAGGAGAAATTACAGGGCATCTTCAGGACAGAAAGACTATGATTCTAAATCTTCCCATTACATGTAAAATGTGGGCTCTGGTCATAAGATACTTATACATAATCAATGATTTAGGGAAAATAGAAACATAAACACTTCAGTTACTGAACTTCTTTTAATTTCTCAAAAAAGTCATTCTTTTTCCCACTTAAAGGCCTTTGTACATGATGCTTTCTCCACCTGAAAGTCTCTTCCTCTGGTTTCAGCTGAACCACTGCTTCTCAGGGAGATCCTCACCTGACTTTTATATCTAAATTATGTCTTTCTTTTACCTCCTCTCCTAGTACTGTAAGTTTCCTTTATGTAAAATATATTAATGTATCTGACCATGGTGGGTATTCAGTGCCTTGCACAGCACTAGCTGATCATAAATATTCTCTTTATCTATTGGCTAGAATGAATATGTGAATGAAAGAGTAAGTGAATGAAAAGATAAAGAAGTGAAAAATGAAGAACAGTGGGAATTCCTGAAATTCAGCCATATAGAGGGTTTTCAACTTTTACTTGAGATCAGGTATAATATTCTTAGCTTGGAGGCAGAATAGTAGGATCAGTTCAGTTCAGTTGCTCAGTCATGTCCAACTCCTTGCAACCCCATGAATCACAGCACGCCAGGCCTCCCTTGTCTATCACCATCTCCCCAAGTTCACTCAGACTCACACCCATCGAGTCAGTAATGCCATCCAGCCATCTCATCCTCTGTCGTCCCCTTCTCCTCCTGCCCCCAATCCCTCCCAGCATCACAGTCTTTTCCAATGAGTCAATTCTTCACATGAAGTGGCCAAAGTACTGGAGTTTCAGCTTTAGCATCATTCCTTCCAAAGAAATCCCAGGGCTGATCTCCTTTAGAACGGACTGGTTGAATCTCCTTGCAGTCCAAGAGACTCTCAAGAATCTTCTTCAACACCACAATTCAAAAGCATCAATTCTTTGGAACTCAGCCTTCTTTATGGTCCAACTCTCACATCCATACGTGACTACTGGAAAAACCATACCTTTGACTATCTAGACATAGCTGGCAAAGTAATATATCTGCTTTTTAATATGCTGTCTAGGTTTGCCATAGAGTTTTTCATAGGTTTTCATAGAGTTTTGCCATAGGTTTTCCATGGAGCAAGTGTCTTTTAATTTCATGGCTGCAGTCACCATCTGCAGTGATTTTGGAGCCCAAGAAGATAAAGGCTGTCACTCTTTCCATTGTTTCCCCACGTATTTGCCATGAAGTGATGGGACCGGATGCCATAATCTTCATTTTTTGAATTTTGAGTGTGAAGCCAACCTTTTCACTCTCCTCTTTTACCTTCATCAAGGGGGCTCTTTAGTTCCTCGTCACTTTCTGCCATGAGAGTGGTGTCATCTGCATATCCAAGGTTATTGATATATCTCCCGGTAATCTTGATTCCAGCTTGTGCTTGATCTGTGTTAGTCCTTGTTACCTGTGATGTTATCTGTGTTATTTGTGCCTGGAAAGGCACCTGTACACCTCCATGGACTGCTGTGAAGGGTGGTTCTGGCTGCTCTTCTGTTTGGCATAGCTCGAAGCCCTATATTCTGGTGACAAATTCCACCTCTGATTGAATGAGTCAAAATTGATTTCAATTAATTATACCCACTATGGAAGCATTCATTTGCTGCTGTTTAAGAGTACTGAGTCTAGATTTGGACTCTTTGGTTCAAATCTTAGCTGTACTACTGTTAGCTGTTTAAACTTGGACAGGTGATTTCCCTTCTCTGTGCCTTGGCTTCCTTATTTCATAAGTGAGGGTAAAGAAGATTCTATGATGAGCATTGGCACACTGTATGTAATATTTTCTTCTATTACAATTAGTAAAAGCATTTGATTGATCATATAAACTGTATTCCCATCAGAAACATTAACAGTATTGTCCCTTCATTTTTACTTATTTATATATAGTCTTTCTTTACTGTGTGTTTCTAATACAGTCACCCAAGAAAACCCAACTGTAAATTTACATTACAAAATACCTTCTGTAGTCCAGTACCTCACTTAATTATGATAAGAAAGCCTTATGAATCCCAGGCTCATGAAAGTCTAATGAAGACTTGTCACATAAATTTTGTGACAAGTGAATCCTTATTACTATCTTTCAATGGTCCTTGGTCAAAACCTTCTTCTTAGTCCCTCAAATGACTATTTCAAGCATCATCTCCCTGCTCATTCTCATCTCTTGAAAAAACATTTAGGCCATTTGATATTATTTGCTTCATAATCTTGCCACTCAGATTTATTTAAACGTGTGAACTACGCACTTTGTCTTCACTTCCTAACTCACCACATGTCCTATAACTTTATGTACTGAGAACATTCTCATTAGAGTCACCAACAATCTCTCTATGCCAGATTCCAAGGATGATTTGAGTCCTTATCACACTGTAAAGCCACTGTTCCATGGGACAGAATTGTTCATGGCTTCTTAGTCCCTCAAATGACTATTTCAAGCATCATCTCCCTGCTCATTCTCATCTCTTGAAAAAACATTTAGGCCATTTGATATTATTTGCTTCATAATCTTGCCACTCAGATTTATTTAAACGTGTGAACTACGCACTTTGTCTTCACTTCCTAACTCACCACATGTCCTATAACTTTATGTACTGAGAACATTCTCATTAGAGTCACCAACAATCTCTCTATGCCAGATTCCAAGGATAATTTGAGTCCTTATCACACTGTAAAGCCACTGTTCCATGGGACAGAATTGTTCATGGCATCCTTCTTAAAAGTGGCTCAGAGGTTAAAGTGTCTGCCTGCAATGCGGGAGACCTGGGTTTGATCCCTAGGTCAGGAACATCCCCTGGAGAAGGAAATGGCAACCCACTCCAGTATTCTTGCCTGGAGAATCCCATGGATGGAGGAGCCTGGAGGGCTACAGTCCACAGAGCCGCAAAGAGTTGGACACGACTGAGCGACTTCACTTTAATTTCCATATCACACACTTTACTGGTCATTTTCACATCTTTTCATCTCTGTGGACACCTCTTCCATGGTTCATGTTTGCATTTCTGGTGTCACTTGTGATTTACCAAAAAGCACGAACTCCTTGGTCACTCTCCTAGTTTCAACTACCGATCCACTGATGCTCCCCTCAAGCTTTTCTTTGCCTGAGCTTCCACATATATTCTAGGTATGGTATGGATGTACTTGCTTGAAAGCTTTTGCATGTTTGATTATTCTGGGTACCTGGGATAGGTAGAGGTTTTATACTAAGATACAGAGAGTTGAGAGTCTAAAGGTTACATGTGCAACAACTGAAGAAATTATGTGAATATCTTGAGTAGAAGAGGGTCAAAAAGTTGAGAAATCTGAAAGGAGAAATGTCTGGTATTAGATAAAGTAACTTTCTATAAATGACTCTCCTGCTTTAATGCCTTACATGAAATGTACTTTTGATGGTCAAGATTTGTGAGTGTAAGAAAAATGATAGTGAGGATTGATAAAAGAAATGTCTTCTGAAGCCAGAAGGATATTGTTTAATGGTATTGAATATAAAAGATTGAATTATATTATTTCTGTCCAGTGAAGGATCTGATTTTTAACTCAGACCCCATCAGGAATTACTTCCTCTACTATACAAAGTAAAATATAATAAACTTGCCTATCACTACAGTGTGACAAAGAATGTAAAAGGCACCAAATATATCAGCACATCAGAAGTTGAGAGAAACATCACTCCATGGTACCTGAAATTAAGGGTAGGCATTTTTCACAACATATTGGAGAGATGCAGTTTTTTTGAACAATTCAATTGTTACTCCTTTTGTTTAAAATCTAATAGCAAAGTGCAGTAGTACAGCCTGAGCAATCTTTCCTGTTCCAAGAAAGTGACAACCAGGGCAGACCAAACTGAAATGGGAATATTATGTGTCATCAGAAAAGAAGTAGCAGAACTTGTACGAAGAGAGAAGAGGAGGAGTTTTGACTTCAACAGACAGGGTAATTACATCAGCCTCTGATTATAAGCTTTACTGGATGCTCAGTTAAGAAAAAAGACTGTGTATATTTTATATATTTTTCAATTGTTGTGACTAAGATTGTATAGAATACATATTTCCCATTTCATAATTTGAATCCAGCCTTAAAAGAGACTATTTTATTGTTTTCATAAAAGATGAGCTAAATAATCCCTTCAGGGAAGGATTGAGATATGAACTGTGTAAGACATTTTCTTGATAATGCAATAAGGTTTCACATACACAGAGCAGACAAAGTCAGGCCAGGTAAGCTGGAAAATCCACAGACTGCTGTGGTAATAAATTGACTTTTATCTGGAAGTTTTATATGCTTGAGGACAACTGTAAGAATATTCATTGAATTCAATACTGCCTCCCATAATGCTGTCTTACCATAATTTACACCATTATAATTTAACACCACCATAATTTAACATGTTATGAGTATATTTTATACTAAATTTAAAGTAATGATTCATAGATACACAATCTATATGTGAGATTTATTTGTATATTAATAAAAATATATTGAAATCCTACTAATTGTGTAATCTATTTTTGGTGATGTGGAAAAAAAAAGTGTTAGTTGCTCAGTCATGTCCAACTTGGACTGTAGTCCACTGGTCTCCTCTCTGTCCATGGAATTTTCCAGGCAAGAATAATGGAGTGAGTAGTCATTCCCTTCTCCAGGGGATCTTCCTGACCTAAGGATCGAATCCTGGTCTCCTGCACTGCAGGCAGATTCTTTACCATCTGAGTCACCAGGGAAGAGATTAAGCTTTTACTTTCTTGAAGTTTTTCTTCTAGTTGAGAGGAGAGTAAATTAATATATCATCAAACTCAAAGTCAGTATATGTTGTGAAGCCAATAGTAAACAACAACAACAAAAAAAAGTAGGAACAGTAGTCAGGGAAGTCTTTTCTGAGTAGGTGAGATTTGAGCCAAGTTTTAAATGAAGTGAGGAAGTGAGATATGAGAAGACTGAGGAGAAAGTCCTAGAAAGGAGAATGCCTACAAATGCCCTTTGGTATGAAAACACTGAATTCAAGATCAAGGACAACCGAAGGATGTGTTGGAAGAATGGTGGGAATGGTCATGTCAAGAGTACATGTACGCCCTTTGACATGAACTGTTGAATAGATGAAGGTCTTATTACAGAGCCTCAGAAAACTTGGCGAGAACAAAGGTGTAGGTTAAATTAGTCAAAGTTCAGATACCATTTTACAACATGCAGGAAATCATGAGGATGAGATTTAATATGGAGAATTAGAAGGTAGCAAAACCTCTGGAAAAGCTCAGGGAATCAGAGAAAGCTACTAGCAACTTCAAGGTATCAGAGAGGGAAGAAATCACAGGAAATGGCTACCAGTGATTTCAATTTCCTGGAGCACCAAAATGAGTGATTCAGAGGAAGTTATTCATACACTACCTCCAAGAAAATCTCTCTTCTGTTGCCTGCTGAATCCTGTGATCTTTATTTCTTGTCTGAACAGCATTGACTTTGGATCAAGTGCCACATATCAGGGTAAAAGCATTCTGTGGGTTGCTTCAGGAAAGGAGCCACATCTTGTATAATAGCTTATATTGGGGTCATCAATTAATTGTATTTATGATGTGCTCCATCCTTCTTTTCATCATATTTAATCACACCAAATAGTGACTTACAAGAAGACCTACCATGAATCAACGTTCATTCATCGTTTAAGTCTTTCATGGTAGCACTAAATTCCTCCAGCCATGTCATACTGGTTTCTGTTTTTCATTTTACTAAAACATAAATTAGTGGCAGAGGGGAGACCAGTTCCAGAACTTACACTTGATTCTTTCTAATATGATAGATGTTGAATCAAGGTACAACTAGCCAAAGGAAAAATTCTGTGAATTTCCAAACAAGGAGAAAAAGTTGTGGAAAAACCCACAGACACACTGAGCTCACTTTAACATACACTTCTTCCAAAACTCCATTTATCACCAGACTACCACAATCCCCTCTGATTCATGGTTCAGAGGGTGATTTTTTGAACTTTAAAGACTATTTTTACTTCAGAGTTTATTGATTCTTAAAAATCCTGGAAAATTTTCTTTTCAGACCACAGCCATCCTCTAAAATGGACACAGGAACATTTTAGGAGAAATAGAAGGGAGATTTAGAGTATCTCTGCTTGGCAATGTTTCTGGTCCTTCTTTAGACATATCCGTCATTCTCTTCTTTCAAGGAATATAGGACTGTAATTTGCCTCAAGTCTAGAATTAGCTGAAAACTTATGATTTTCCATTATACTAACTCAATCAGGTATATCCACCAACCAAGAGATTATTTTTATATTATCTGAATTAAGGAAGAATTTAATAGCATGCCTATCTATTTCAATTTCATGAACCTCATGATCGATTAGCCATGGCCAAATATTGCAGCTTGCCAAATTTACTGATTTTACCTCCGCCCTGCTTTTCATGACAGGTATCATGCTTATTGTGTCATTTGTAATTAACCTATGGCACTCGGCCTCTGCCATTCTAAATCTTACCTTTAACATAAATATCAGAAAGACTGTATCCATGCTCACAATTCTCATCCTCATTCCTGCTTTCTGAGAACAATCTCAGAGGTTTTAAAGGATGTTCTATCACCAACATTTTTTTTTAATTTTTTATTTGGATATAGTTTCTTTACAATGTTATGTTAATTTTTTCTGTACAGCAAAGTGAATCAGATATATATATATATATATATCTCTGATCCCGCTTTTTTGGATTTCCTTCCCATTTAGGTCACCACAGAGCACTGAATAGAGTCCCTGTGCTGTGTAAGAAGCTTCTCATCAGTTATCTGTTTTATACATCGTATTGTATATATGTTAATCCCAATATATCAGTTCATCCCCCCCTCTTCTTCCCTGTTTGTGTGCAGATATTTGTTCTCTATATCTGTGTCTCTATTTCTGCTTTGCAAACAGGTTCATCTGTGCCATTTTGGTAGATTTCATATATATGCATTGATATGTGATACTTATTTGTCTCTTCCTGACTTACTTTACTTTTTGACAGTCTCTAGGTCAATCCACATAATGCTATAGTACAGTTTATTGGACCCTCTGGGGAAATAATTGGGTAAGCAATTTACCATCATTAATCTGTATTTACACACCTATCTCTCTAGTCTTTGGATTCCTTGCTCTAGATAATGCAAAAGGATTTTCTGGCATCTTACCTTCCTTTAATGTAGGTGATTATGCTGTCCAGATTTTGAGTTATTGCTGTCACTCCTATATGCTTGAAATAATATGGCATTATGACTGTATGGTGAGGTGTTTCTATGTTGCTAGGCATGGCTTGATCTAATGTTATATTCCTTCTTCCTTGATCTTAAACCTTTAAATTAATTCATATTTATGTTTCCTAGATTTCTACTGATAAACATTTGTAAAATTCTGCAATTCTTTTTCATGTATAACCTACCTTGACCTCAGTTCAGTTCAGTTCAGTCACTCAGTCATGTCCGACTCTTTGCAACCCCATGAATCGCAGCACGCCAGGCCTCCCTGTCCATCACCAACTCCCGGAGTTCACTCAGACTCACACCCATTGAGTCAGTGATGCTATCCAGCCATCTCATCCTCTATCATCCTCTTCTCCTCCTGCCCACAATCCCTCCCAGCTTCACAGTCTTTTCCAGTGAGTGAACTCTTCGCATGAGGTGGCCAAAGTACTGGAGTTTCAGCTTTAGCATCATTCCTTCCAAAGAAATCCCAGGGTTGATCTCCTTCAGAATGGACTGGTTGGATCTCCTTGCAGTCCAAGGGACTCTCAAGAGTCTTCTCCAACACCACAGTTCAAAAGCATCTGTTCTTCGGCGCTCGGCCTTCTTCACAGTCCAACTCTCACATCCATACATGACCACAGGAAAAACCATAGCCTTGACTAGATGGACCTTAGTCGGCAAAGTAATGTCTCTGCTTTTGGATATACTATCTAGGTTGGTCATAA
>SJXQ01010467.1:31279-67688 GCA_006408695.1 Aepyceros melampus
TCATTCCTTCCAAAGAAATCCCAGGGCTGATCTCCTTCAGAATGGACTGGTTGGATCTCCTCGCAGTCCAAGGGACTCTCAAGAGTCTTCTCCAACACACACTTCAAAAGCATCAATTCTTCGGTGCTCAGCCTTCTTCACAGTCCAACTCTCACATCCATACATGACCACAGGAAAAACCAGAGCCTTGACTAGATGGACCTTAGTCGGCAAAGTAATGTCTCTGCTTTTGAATATACTATCTAGGTTGGTCATAACTTTTCTTCCAAGGAGTAAGCGTCTTTTAATTTCATGGCTGCAGTCACCATCTGCAGTGATTTTGGAGCCCAGAAAAATAAAGTTTCACACTGTTTCTACTGTTTCCCCATCTATTTCCCATGGAGTGATGGGGCCAGATGCTGGTGCTTAGTCATGCCCAACTCTTTGCAACCCCATGGACTGCAGCCCCACAGGCAAGAATCCTGGATTGGGTTACTATTTCCTCCTACAGGGGATCTTCCTGACCCAGAGACTGAACCCACATCACCTGCATTGGCAGGTGGATTCTTTACCACTGCACCACCTGGGAAGCCCCATACAACAGAATTCAACAATAAAAAGGAATGAGATATTGACACAATACATAAATGGATAACCCTTGAAACACTACACTAAGAAAAAAAAGTCAGACACAAAGACCATGAGTTGCATGATTCCATTTATACAGAATATTCAGAAAAGACATATCTACAGAAATGTTAAGTACATTAGCACTTGCTTAGGACTGGGGAATGAAGGGGAAGTGGACAGTGACAGCCAATGGACACAGACTTTCTCTTTTGAGATGTCGTCTGTGATGACGGCTGCACAATTTGGTGAATACAATAAAAGCCACTGAACTGTACACTTCAAATGGGTGAACTGTATAGTATGTTAATTATGTCAATAAAACTTTTTTAAAAAGAAAAATAAATTTGAGACAACCTTTAAAGTATAAAATCACTGGCTTTAGAACACAAGGTTGTTTCTTTTTTAAAGAAAAAAAGTGAGTTTTCTAATATTTGAGCAGCTCTGACATGTGGAAAAGAATGAGACTGAAGGAAAAATTAGGAGAAAATACTAAGAATTACCACACCAGACATAACATCTCTACACCACCTTCTGTAGAAAACAAATCTGGAATCTCTTATCCTTCCTTTCAAAATTCTCAGGTCACAAATCATCTCCTGGTCCCAGTTCAAGTCTTTCCATAATGATCATTGTTTCTGAACTTTAAGACTGCATTTGAAATTAAAAGACACTTACTCCTTGGAAGAAAAGTTATGACCAACCTAAATAGCATATTCAAAAGCTGAGACATTACTTTGCCAAGAAAGGTCTGTCTAGTCAAGGCTATGGTTTTTCCTGTGGTCATGTATGGATGTGAGAGTTGGACTGTGAAGAAAGCTGAGCGCCGAAGAATTGATGCTTTTGAAGTGTGGTGTTGGAGAAGACTCTTGAGAGTCCCTTGGACTGCAAGGAGATCAACCCTGGGATTTCTTTGGAAGGCATGATGATGCTAAAGCTGAAACTCCAGTACTTTGGCCACCTCACGCGAAGAGTTGACTCACTGGAAAAGACTCTGATGCTGGGAGGGATTAGGGGCAGGAGGAGAAGGGGACGACCGAGGATGAGATGGCTGGATGGCATCACCGACTCGACGGACGTGAGTTGGAGTGAACTCCGGAAGTTGGTGATGGACAGGGAGGCCTGGCGTGCTGCAATTCATGGGGTAGCAAAGAGTCAGACACAACTGAGCGAATGAACAGAACTGAACTATATTACCCTTTCTATCCTTGGCTTCTGTGGCACTGATGTACTCCCTGGTTCTTCTCAGAAATGCTTTATCTATTAGCCTATAATGTCACCCACAGGTCCAAACCTCAAAGCTCTTTTGCCATCATACTACTAACCTTCCAACACTCATCTACTCATTTTTTTTTTTTTTTACTACCAAATACAACCCTGCTCAATATACAATCTACATTTCATATCATCTTACAGTGATACACTACAGGATTACTCTATTCAAATCTTGATTATCTTTGCTAAGGTTGGAAAGCAGTGATATGGCTCAACCAAAATAATTTCTGTACATTTTTTCTTTTGAGCAGATCTGTTTTCTAATTGTTTTGCTTAGACTAATACTAAACTAGCCTACCCTTCCAGAGTCAAACCAGCAAGCAGAAAAGACCATCAGGAGTTGCAGGAGGCTAATCTTTTATGGAAAAATTGATTGTATACAAACTAAGTGTTGACCATTACCCACCCTGGCTCATTTATCTTTATAGTGACACTTTCCTAATTTCCTCATCATTATCAGCCATTCTCCCAAAATTCTAGCCTTTAATCTTTTAATGTTTAATTTGCCATCTTCCCTTGGCACACACCCAGATACCACTAAGTTCAAATTAATTTTTACTCAAATATACATTCTCATATATTCTATACATTCTTTCACAGGACAATATAATTTAAAGACTGAATGCATAAGCTCAAAGGTAGAACTGCCTGGATTCAAATTCTGGCTCTGCTGCTTACTCTCTATGGGATTTAGGGCAAATTACTAAACCTTCTGTAACTCAGTTTCTTCATAGTGATAACAACACCTTATTAGAAAGATTTTAGGAGTTAAATACATGTATATAGTTTAAAACACTGTACCTGGCATACAGTACTCTATAAATGCTAGTTACCGTTTTATTCCAAACATCACCATTTTATCTCAGACCCTCATCAGCTTATTCCTAAAATTCTTCAAGAGCATTCTAGTCAGTCTCCCTATTCCACAATGCTCAACTAATTATGAAAATCTTCCTCAGGAATAATATGCTTCATCTTACTCCAAATCTTTAGAACCCACGGTGGTACCCCCATCAAATTAAACTATATATCCTTAATAAAGTCCTCCATCAATACCTACTCTACCAAGCCTAAACTCATTTATTATTATAATTCACCAATAAGATGGTCTATGCCAATCAAGTTGCTTGATATCTTCTGTACTGATACACTGTCAGTGTATGTCTTGGTAAATACCCCTTCACTCTCCTAGAATACATCTCTTGCCTTTTGAAAATTTCAATTTCTCCAAATCTCACTTTATACCTTTGATTTTGGCTGCACTGTTATCCCAACCAGGAGCTGATGTTGTATGGAATTCTGAATGATGCATGTTATATGTTCTTTCCCCAAGAAAAGTGAGAGAAGACCACATATTTTATTTCCTGTGTCTCTTCATACATAGCTCATAGACTACTTCACACATAGCACAGTATTTTGCAGAAGTACACAAATACTGACTTAATAAATATACCTCAGAATGTATCAGAACACTCTTTATCTTCCACTGCCCCACCCATACTTAGCATAGTGAGGGCAGATAGAATCTGCCCCTTTAAGTATTTTCATTTTACATACACAGAAGGAAACTATAGTAACAATTGTACCAGATTTTAAAAAAAGAGAATCATCGAAATCACCTGACCTCATCCAAAAACATACCTAATAAAAGCATGAGGAAGCCCTCTTATCTTCAGCAACACAAAACCAAAAACAAGATTCATCTTAACTTCAAGAAACACAGAAAGAAAACCGAAACCTTAAAAAAAAAAATTAAAAATTCAATCAAATCTCTAGATGCTACCCAAACATAAAAATGAAGAGGCGCTCACTGCTCATCTGTAAGTATCTGCTTATAGCCTAGGAGAAATAAAAGGCTTCCCTCACTGCTGCTGTGGCCTGTTCCCTGTTAAGGGAGCAATCTGTGGTCATAAATGAGCAAAACACAGGAAGATGGAAACCTTAACCTGGAAGAGACATTAAGGAAAGAAATTACTCAAAACACATGTTTCAAAAACCAGAGAGTGCAATGATACTCAATAGAAAGAGAGGGAAAGTGAAATAAAAAAGCACCCACGAAATTAGTGACTCACTGAAACTTATCTAGTGCTGCCTTGCAAGTAAAGAGCTATGCATATAACACATCCATGACACGCACGCCTGTTTCACTGGCAAACAAAACAGAAAGAAAAAATAAATGTCAGAAAAAGAGAAGGCAGATGCCCCATCAATCTCTAACTCCCTGGTCAATACAACTCAGTTCATTCAGGAATCCAACCAGGAACAACAGAGACGTGGATTGCACAATACAGAAAAGAAAAACCTGGCCAACCATACACAAAAAGTACAACGGAGAAGTGAAAACTATACACCTCAATGCATTAGCAGCTAGAGCTTATTATTCTGTTTAGGATTAAACTGTAGCGAAAAGAACAAGAGCAGCTCAAGGAAGAGGGGAAAATGTCAATGAAGCTAAGTCCCTTACTGGTCTCAACCTCAGAAGAGTCCAAGTCTTGCTTCTTCCAGCTGACCAACCGTCCGCCTCGGCACAGCAAATTGACCCTAACACCTTCCACGCCACACGGAGGAAATCACAGAGGAAAAAACCAGCCTGCTTTAACCTCCCTCCTCACCAGCTGCAAACTGGAGGGGGGTTGGAGGGGGGGAGACACCCTACCACGTGGGCAGGATGCAACACACACAGAACAGCAACACGTCCGCATGGAACTGCTGCCTCTGCCCAATGCCGACAGAGGACACGGCGACAGGATGGGTGGGAACATAGGGCCCCCGCACGAGCCTCCCCACTCTGAAGGGCACCCCCGACGAGCGAGATGCTGGCCGCCTCGCCGGCCAAAAAGCACCCCGGAGCTTGAAGGGAAGAAGCTGCATCGCGCTGGGGAAGGGGGCTAGCCCAGGCGAGGGGCAGGTCACGGAGAGAAGACGGAGGCCACTGTCCTCGGACTCGACGCCCCCGGGAATCCCGTCTAGCTCCCTCGGGCCCCGCCTGGGGGAGGGGCGGGAGGCGCGGAGCCGCCGCTTCCCTGCTGAGGGGCAGCAGCAGCTGAGAAGCGCCGCGGGGGAGGGAGGAACCCAGCCCTAGCCGCTCGCCGGGCCTCAGCCTGGACCCAGGCCCCCTGCCCCGCCCGGCGCCCGCCGCCCGCCCCACGACGCGGCCGCAGCTGAGCGAACAGAGAGGGCGTCTCGCGGAGGGCAGCCCCTGCCTCCGTCCCGGGAGATGCCCCGGCCCCGCCTCCTCGCCCGCCGCCCCGGCCCGACCGCCCTGGCGGCGGGCGCTCACCTCAGGCTGCGCAGGCCGGGACGGCCCGGCCGAGCCCCCGGCCGCTTGTGCGTCTCCGCCCCTCGGGAAACGTCCCAACGGCGCCTGGTGCGAGCCGCTGAGGCCCGGAGCAGCGCCGAGAGCGGCGGCGGCAGCGGGAGCAGCCAACATCCGGGGCCGCGCACCCGGAACTACTTCTCGACCAGCTCCCCCGCCCCCGCCTCCCGCGACGTCGCCGCGCCACCGGCACGGCGTCGGCGGCGTCACTGCCCCTCTGCGGTCACCGCCGCGACTGTGCGCGCGAGATCCTTCCGCTGGGGCAAATAGTACCCTGGGACCCGAGGGGTCCCCGCTTCCGTGAAGCGGGTGTCAGGCAGCCGCAGACAGCTCTGAGCGACTTGTTGAGGCGGGGAGTAGCGGGTTCTCTGTCCCTCAGAGTGGCGGCCAGGGAGTGAAGGCAGTGGGAGCGGCCCTTTAGTTGAGGACAAGAGGAACCTCCGCCCTGAGCCCTCCCCAGGGACTCCGGGGCCCTGTGTCTCGGGGGAAGGGCGCCTGGCGACTCTCCCCCAAGCTCCCTTCACCTCACCGTAGCAGCAGGTACCTTAGCCTCTCCGCGACACCGGTCACCGCGGCTTCTACGGCCCCAGCACAGGCACCTTGGACCTTGAGGACACCTCTTCTTCCAGAACGCCACACGTCCCCGGTTCTAGACTCATCTCTCTGCCGGGGCCTCTCCTGTGCCTCGCCTTGGTTTCCTTCTCTTGAAAACAAAGGAGATGAAACTCTAAAGGCCCTTCTGATTGTTAGGCAGCTGCTCAGGTTATGGTCCTTGCTATCAACAGGTGGAGCACTTAGAAGAGTAGTTGGGCGACTTGTGAACTTTGGAATTTACTTCTACGTCAGTCTTTACTGAGTTTTTCTCTAAAGTATCTGCCCTGTAATTTCACGTTTAATTACATTCAGATATCTTCTTATTTGCTATTGCTTCCTTCGCGTTAGTCACATGTAGCCCCAAGTATGCTTTTGAACTCGCAGTAAGTGTTCAATATTTGGAAACTCAGATAACCTGTTAGATGAATACTAGGTTGATGGATGAGGTGAAAAGGAGAGGCCTGAGTGAATTGACCTTGGGAACATCTTTTGACGGACGTAGTCTTGTAGTAATCAGATAAAGACTGCAAGTAAAGAGCTGAGTACCCAGTAACTTCAGCAAACATTGAACACCTGCCACTTACCAAGCAGTACTAGGCCCTGAGGATTCAAATTACTCCTATATCCCTTTTATACCTAAGACTCCAGCGACATTCTGAAGATTAAAGATTCATTCACTCATCTATCCAACAAATATTTGCTGATCAGGTTGTCAGACCCCATTTTAGTGTTTGGGTTGGATCAGTGAGTAGTAGCAGGAAGAGGCTGGGAATACCGTTCCATCTTGGAGCTATCATCTTAAGTATAGAGAAAAAGATGATCAACACAAGAAAAGAATTTGTATGACAGGAAGGTGTTTAGTGCTATGGAGGAAAAAAAAAAATGGACCAGGGTAAGAAGTATCAGAGAAGGCAATGGCACCCCACTCCAGTACTCTTGCCTGGAAAATCTCATGGATGGAGGAGACTGGTAGGCTGCAGTCCATGGGGTCATGAAGAGTCGGACACGACTCAGTGACTTCACTCACTTTTCACTTTTATGCATTAGAGAAGGAAATGGCAACCCACTCCAGTGTTCTTGCCTAGAGAATCCCGGGGACGGGGGAGCCTGGTGGGCTGCCATCTATGGGGTCGCACAGAGTCGGACACGACTGAAGTGACTTAGCAGCAGCAGCAGCAAAAGGTATGAAAAAATCTGGAGGAGGAAGAAAGAAAAGTGGGATTTTTTTTTTTTTAACATCAACCATTTCTTCATCAATAGTTCATTTCCTTCAACTGGACCATGTTAGGTGCAGGGGGGCTTCAGTGAACAATACGGCAAGGTTCTGCCACTGGTAGAGACCATATGCCAGGTGCTTTCACTTGCCCTCTCATTCAGTGTTTTCACCAAGTCCCTCAGTTAGAACTCCTGTGTTCATCTTTACAGCTGATGAAGTTGAAGCTGAGAACTGGGACTCACAGATCTTCTGAGTCCAGCTCCCTTTCCAGCTTCACTTCAGTTGAGAACTCATATTTTTCTGTTTCATGCCTCACCTCTTTCATCAAGAAGACTGATGACACGAATATAGATGAATGACATTAGATCTGCATTGGGGCAAAAGGGAGGGAGAAAATAAAATATTTACAGGAAAAGAGGGGGGACATCAAAAAATCTAGACATGTAGAACAAAGAAAAGAGGTAGCAAAGACTTCAGTTCAGTCGCTCAGTCGTGTCCGACTCTTTGTGACCCCATGGACTGCAACATGCCAGGCCTCCCTGTCCATCACCAACTCCCAGGGTTTACCCAAACTCATGTCTATTGAATCAGTGATGCTATCCAACAGTCTCATCCTCTGTCGTCCCCTTCTGCCTTCAGTCTTTCCCAGCATCAAGGTCTTTTCAAATGAGTCAGTTCTTCGCATCAGATGGTCAAAGTACTGGAGTTTCAATTTCAACATCAGTCCTTCCAATGAATATTCAGGACTGATTTCCTTTAGGATGGACTGGTTGGACCTCCTTGCAGTCCAAGGGACTCGAAAGAGTCTTCTCCAACACCACAGTTCAAAAGCATCAATCCTTCAGCACTCAGCTTTCTTTATAGTCCTTTATAGTTTCTTTAAGATTTAGTGGAAGAAAAATGAAGGTAGATTCGTAATAGCTTATTCCAATTCCAATTCCAGTTTTACAGAATGAAATTTTAAATAGAATTATCAGGGAGAACCCAACTCATAAGGTGACTTTAATGAGAAACTTGAAAGAGGTTAGGGAGTGAGTCAGGCAGTGGATAGTAAAAAGTGTCCCAGGCAGAAAGAACAGCTAGGGGAAAGGCCCTGAAGTGAAAGTATTTGTGGAAATGTTAGAAATAGTGGAGACCAGGACAACTGGAACCAGGTAAGCAAATGAAAGAGGAATGGGAGATAAGGTCAGAGAGTGGGGTCTTGTCGGCCATTGTAAGGATCTTGGCTAAAGTGGACTACACGGCTTGGAAGAAGAGTGATATGATTGATTCGTGCTTTCAGAAGATCACCTTGGCTATGTGCTAAGAGTAGATAGCAAGTGGACACTGATGGATGCCAGAGGCTCCATTACCAGGTGCAGGATAATAGCTTGGACCACACTGTCTGCAGTGAGTAGGTTAAATAAGATGCAGTTTCTATATTTTAAGAACTCACAGTGTAGTGGAAAGCAGATAAGTAATTATAATACACTGTGATAAGGGAAATAGTATCCTGAAGAAGAGGCCACCTTTGCCAGTTTTTCTGACAGAGTAGACATTCCCTCTTCTACCAAGTTGCCGAGGGAGTTGAAAGTTCTGTGTTCTTTGTTGGGTCACTGGGTGGATTCTTGATAACATAGGTAACATGTGTCTTCTTGCCAGCCCTTCAGGACTTGAAGTCCACTATCATCTGAGTGGTGCTATGAGCAGAAAGTTACTAAAGAACAGTCTGGGTCATGCATTTAAGGAGATGGGCAAAAATGGGATTATCCTTATTTGCCAGAGGAAGAAAACAAGAACAATAGTCAAGGTTTTAACCTGAGACTTGGAATCAAGGTCCTCAAACCAGGAATCTCTCTGAGTCACTTGAGTTGAGTCAGCCAGATGATGGAATAAAAGAGTAGAAAGACACTTTGGATAGCTGCCAGAATGAGGTTGGGGGCTTGGGAATCAGCAGCCTTTGAGAAGGAAAGAATCACAAGCCCCAGAATGTCAAAGACTGAGGACCACCCTATCCCCTATGCCACCCCCCAAAAGTTGTAAGGACCATAGCATGGAGAGGGGTGGTTCTGGAATAGTAGGGGCAGGGTTAGCAGGGGTGGTCAGGAAAAGCTTAAAGCTCAGATTGGAATGCAGACTTGGGTTCAACCTCGTGTTTTACATCTTACTTCCTATGTGCCCACATCAAGTTACTTAGTTTCTCTTCGTCTTTATTTCCAGGTGTATTAAATGGGAAAAATAACCACAGCTGCATAGCAAAAGAGATCATGCACAAGTTACCATGAAATAAAGGCCCACAAAGACAGCTGTGCTAGGCACAAGGTCGAGTGTCAGCACAGAAAAGAGTAGTCCATAGTCTTGAGAGATGAGAGTGGCTTGGAAGGGAGCGCATGGAGCGGGACAGCCCTCAGAAAGAAAATGGTATCCAACTTAGGGGGTGAACCTCAAGAGAAATGAGATAGAGGTTTTATGAGAAATGAGAAAGAGGTTTTATTGTTTTGTGTTGTTTGCAATCTTTTCCCAGCCTCACCTTGATTATAAATTTCCTGAAAGAAAATCCCAAACTGGACTGCCATAGCCCTGCTGCTGCTGCTATGTCGCTTCAGTCGTGTCCGACTCTGTGCAACCCCATAGACGGCTGCCCACCAGGCTCCTCTGTCCCTGGGATTCTCCAGCCAAGAACACTGGAGTGGGTTGCCATTTCCTTCTCCAAGCTACAAAACCTTAATTCAGCACTGGCAGTGTGTCAGTAGCAGGGTGTTCAACACTTCACGTGACCCACAGCCAATAAGACAAATGAGGTTTACCTGATCCTTTCTCCCTCTTTATTATAAAACAAAGGCAGAAAATAAGGAATGAATTGGTGGTGCTAGTCGTAAAGAACCCACTTGCCAATGCAGGAGATAAAAGAGGCACAGGTTCGATCCCTGGGTCAGGAAGGTCTCTGGAGGAGGGCATGGCAACCCACTCCAGTAGTCTTACGGAGAATTCCATGGACAGAGGAGCCTGGCAGTCTACAGTCCATAGAGTCACAAAGAGTCAGACACGACTGAAGCGACTTAGCACACACAAGACCTGCAAAGGGAAGAGAGCCCTTCCCATCATTCCCAGTCCTGGAGGAGCTTTCCAGATTCCCTGGGTATCTTTATATAATACTTTGTATTTCATGTATTAGATTAAAAAAAAAAAGCTATACAGAGGCTACTGGGAGGCTTTTAGCACCACTAACTGCTATTTAATGATAATACTTGGGTGTTTGGTGTTGGTCACTACACACACTTAAATAGCATTCAATAACCATTTATCAAGCAACTACTCTATAACAGGTATTGGCTGAACACTACAGAGTCAAGAGGGGATAAGTAAATTCTGTACCTTCAGTGGGCTCCTAGGCTTCTAGAAAAACAGACATGTTAACAGTCAATCCCAGTGCAGTTTGTAGAGATTTGTACTTGTGCCACAGGAAGAAAGGAAAAGCAAGGCTTAACTCTGTCAGGTTGGTTGGGGAGGAGAGCACTAAAGAGAGCTTCACTCTCATAGCTAAGATTAAGGCCAAGTCTGAATGAATAGGTAGGAGTTTGCCACAGAGACAGAAGCAGGGCTGAGGGTAAAGAAAGAAAATTTGGAGTAGAGGAAAGCCTGTGCAAAGTCAAGGATTGGGTGGATACAAGAAAGGTAGGGGCCGCAGAAATTACAGTCTTAAAAGTGGTCATTAAACACTAATGGCTAATAAGAGCTAACTCATGAATCTAGACCATATCGCTCTATGTAAACCATCCGTAAATTGAGTTCCTGCCCTCTAGGAGCTTGGTGTTAACCTCAGATTTTATCACTAAGGCAAAATGTGATCCTTCCCAAACACTCTACTGCTTAATCATTCTCACAAGAAAGGAGTAACTTAAACTACATCTCACCCATAGAAAGTGGAAGGCTAAATCTTTTTTCTTAGCAACGAATTTACATTAGTGCACTCATAGCACCTACCTCCCCCATACCCTCCTTCCAACCATCTTCCTTGTGACCTCCTGGTTTAAACCTTGGCTTCCCTCCATTCTCAGAATCAACTGACCTAATTAAAAGCATAGTGAAAGACACAAGGGCACTGAAACAGCTGAACAAATAAGAACAAATGCAAAGATTAAATAAAGTCCATACATTACCTACAAACAGTGGTGGAGATGAAGTTTGGGTGATGCTAGAAAGGGTGAGTCAGAAGATGTTCAAGTCGAGTGGGGGCAGAGGAACCTTCCGCTCTTCCAGTGACTTAGGAGCATCTCTTGGAATCATAGAAGGAAAGGAACCTGGTGAGCAGGAAAGAGCAGCCAAGATTTGCAGCCCAAAGGATCCTGAAACCTGGGTACAAACATGATATTTAGGAAACTATTTGATTTCAGATTGTGAGCTTATTTACCTCTCCATGTCTGATGGGCTAAATAAGAATGATCAAGAAATCCCAATGCTGGAGGGATAGTGGTAGGCAGTGGCTAATATTTATTGTTTCTTGTGTGATTAGGAATGTGATAGACCCTTTGCAAATATTTTCACTTAATCCTTAGAGCAAAATTATGAGGTGGGTCATCCCCATTTTAAAGAAGGGGGAAAGCAAATGCTCAGTGGTTTGAGAGTGATGGAGTGGGAATTTGAACCCAGGACTGTGGCTCTAGGCTCACCTTCAAAGACCCTCTAACCTGTCAGTTAACATTAATATGAGAGATGTAACCTCCTGGGTGCTAGCCACTGCAGGAGGGTGTATTTACATCCAAGTACCACTTCAGGAAACCTTTCAAACCATATCAGAGACACAGCTGAGGTGGGAACCTCTACACGAAAAATCCCAAAGAATTCTCTTCATTTTTCCTATTGAAACAAATACAGTCCAAGCAGACGCTTTAACCTCTGAGCCATCAGGGAAGCCACGAGAGAGGGGGCAGGAGACTAAAAATCTGTTTGTTTTGCAATCAAGAAAGTGTGAAGCGTCCAAACATTGTTGTTCCCAAACATTTCCTGTGTCTCTGGGAGGGTGGATTGTACTTCCCCTGCTCCCTCAGCAGCAGGTTTGGTTATGTGACTTGCATTAGTCAGTGAAATGCGAGCAACTGGATGGATGAGCCACCTCCAGGTGGAAGCTTTGCGTCAACCTGGAAGCTTTGAGTCAGAGCACTTCACTTTGTTTTCTTTTCCTGCTGCCCTGATGACCAGCAATGTTCAGGATAGAGAGTGATCCATCTGCCTTCGTCCTAGAGGGAAGATCACGTGCAGCAAAGCTGACCTGGGAATGACACTCAGCCTAAGTGAGGAAACTCACTTTTGCTGATAGGGCCATTGAAAACTGGAAGTTGCTCCTGGAGCGTAACAGAGCCTGTCCTGACTAATGCGAGCCTTGTTGCTGTTGTTATTGTTTAGTCAATAAGTCACGTCCAACTCTTTGTGACTCTATGGACTACAGTGTCCAGGCTTCCCTGTCCTTTGTTGTATCCCAGAGTGTGCTCAAACTGGGGTCCTTTGAGTCAGTGATGCTATCTAACCATCTCATCCTCTGTCAGCCCATTCTCCTCCTGCCCTTAATCTTCCTCAGTATCAAGGTCTTTTCCAATGAGTCGACTCTTCACATCAGGTGGCCAAAGGATTGGAGCTTCAGCTTCAACATCAGTCCCTTGTAATGAGTATTCAGGGTTGATTTCCTTTAGGATTGACTGGTTTGATCTCCTTGCAGTCAAAGGCACGCTCAAGAGTCTTCTCCAGCACCACAATGCAAAAACATCAATTCTTTGGGACTCAGCTTTCTTTATAGTCCAACTCTCGCATCCATACATGACTGAAAAACCATAGCTTTGACTATACAGACCTTTGTCAGCAAAGTGGTGTCTCTATTTTTTAACAGCTTGTCTAGGTTTGTCATAGCTTTTCTTCCAAGGAGCAAGCATCTCTTAATTTCATGGCTAAAGTCATTTTGGAGTGACTGTATGTATGAACCACCTCCATGGTGATTTTGGAGCCCAAGAAAATGAAATCTGTTGCTGTTTCCACTTTGACTGGATGCCAAGATCTTAGTTTTTTGAATATTGAGTTTAAAGCTAGCCTTTTCACTCTCCTGTTTCACCCTCATCAAGAGGCTCTTTAGTTTCTCTTCAGTTTCTTCCATTAGAGTGGTATCACTGCATATCTGAGGTCATTGGTATTTCTTCCTGCAATCTTGATTCTAGCTTGTGACTCATCCAGCCCAGCATTTTGCATGATGTACTCTGCATATAAGTTAAATAAACAAGGTGACAATATAGAGCCTTGTTGTATTCCTTCCCCAATTTGGAACCAGTCCTTTATTCCATGTCCAGTTCTAAGTGCTGCTTCTTGACCCACATACAGATTTCTCAGGAGAGAGGTAAAGTGGTCTGATATTCCACCTCTTTCAGAATTTTCCACAGTTTGTTGTGATCCACACAGTCAAAGGCTTTAGCATAGTCCATTAAGCAGAAGTAGATGTTTTTCTGGAATTCTCTTGCTTTTTCTATGATCCAACACACCTTGGCAATTTGATCTCTCGTTTCTCTGCCTTCTCTAAATCCAGCCTGCACATCTGGAAGTTCTCAGTACATGTACTGCTGAAGCCTAGCTTAACGGATTTTGAGCATTACCTTGCTAGCATGTGAAATGAATGCAATTGTACGGTGGTATGTATTCTTTGGCATTGCCTTTCTTTGGGATTGGAATGAAAGCAGACCTTTTCCATTCCTGTGGCCACTGCTGAGTTTTCCAAATTTGCTGGCATGTTGAATGCAGCACTTTCACAACATCATCTTTTAGGATTTGAAATAGCTCAGCTGGAATTCCATTACCTCCGTTAGCTTTGTTCGCAGTGATGCTTCCTAAGGCCCACTTGACTTCACACTCCAAAATGTCTGGCTCTAGGTGAGTGATCACCCATCATAATTATCTGGGTCATGAAGATCTTTTTTGTATAGCTCTTTTGTGTATTCTTGCCACCTCTTCTTAACATCTTCTGCCTCTGTTAGGTCCATACCATTTCTGTTCTTTATTGTGCCCGTCCTTACAGGAAATGTTCCTTTGATATCTCCAATTTTCTTGAAGAAATCTCTAGTCTTTCCCATTCTGTTATTTTCCTGTTTTTCTTTGCTTTGTTCACTTAAGAAGGCTTTCTTATCTCTTCTTGCTATTCTCTGGAACCCTGCCTTCCGTTCGGTGTATCTTTCCCTTCCTCTCTTGCCTTGCGCTTCTCTTCTTTTCTCTGCTATTTGTAAAGCCTCCTCAGATGATTACTTTGCTTTCTTTTATTTCTTTTTCTTTGGTATGGTTTTTGGTCACCGCCTCTTGTACAGTGTTACAAACCTCTGTCCAGAGTTCTTCAGGTACTTTGTCTACCAATTCTAATCCCTTGAATCTATTTGTCACTTCCACTGTATATCATAAGGGATTTTATTTAGGTCGTACCTGAATGGCCTAGTAGCTTTCCCAACTTTTTTCTTTTGCTGATTCAAATTTCTGGAGTCATCCCCAGGTAAAAGTGTTTGTTTCGGAATTACGTGAAAATAGAGGAAATGGATGGTTGACGTAATGTTTCTTGATGTTCAGTCACTAAGTTGTGTCTGACTCTTTGCAACACCACGCACTGCAGTACACCAGGCTCATCTATTCTCCAGTATCTCCTGGAGTTTGCTCAGATTCATGTCCATGGTATAATATAGTGAATGGTTTTAAAATACAGGATTTAAAGCTCAATCCTGATCTGCGGGCTTAGACAAGCGTTTATAGATAGGTTCCACGGACTGTGTCACATCCCAGAGGAAGTTACAAAGAGGGTCCCTGTTCTTGAAGCAAGAGCCACCTCATTCATTTTCAAACCTAGCACCCTACTGGGTACCTGGCACCCACTAGGCATTCAATACATTTTTATAATTTTTTTAAATGAATGCTAAGGAATTACCTGGAAAAATAACGAACGTCTCCTAACTCCTCACAAAGGCTCTTGGGATCTCGAGGGGATGGCTGTGGTAATTTTACTAGCCAATTTTTATATAATACTTTACAAGTGATATGCACCTCATTTATTTGAAATGCCACATAAATGAAAAATAGCTGGGACATTGAGATCTGCAGGGCTGGAGTAAGATAGGCAGTTAAGGTGTACAAATCTCCTGAAGGAAATTATGAAGAGTAGAAACCTTTGAAGAAGAGCCCAGCAGACTTGGCAAGGAGAAATACAGCTTAAAGTGCACCGTGAATCAAGTTTCTTAATGGGCCTGATCAAGAGAATATACAGGTGAAGGTTAAACTCAGGCAAATGAAGGAGCATCTCCAAAGAGTACAGGACACTAACTGGAAAACATTCCATAAAACATCTTTGAACCAAGCAGTAAAGAAAGCCCTGCAAGTGAATTAGGACTACCCAGATCAGCGCTTGAAAACCAGAAAGAGAAAGCGTTACTACACTCACTTAAACAGTAAGACACTGCACACATGACATGCAGCTGATTCCAAATTATAACAGCATTGAGCATAATTAGTTTACTCAAAGGACATACACAAAGCAGAGAAATGAAGCATGAGCCAGTGAACCTGTTAGGATTAAACTTAACAGGTAAACCAAACTTAGTAACATGTACAAAAAAATTTTCTCTCTCTCTTTTTTTTTTTGGTTCAGGAATTTACATTGGGGTTTCTTTTGGTAAAAAGAACAGAAATCCTTGCAACTGAAATACTTAAGGTGAACTGACATGATGACTGAGATTTGCTTTGAAATACTCCAGAAAAAATGTGTGGTAGACCTATGAAAGAAGACAGGCAAAATGCTGATTTCTATAGAAGTTTAGAGGTGGTAATATTTTACCTTACTTAAAGCCCCATGATGATCCTAAAAGGTGGAGATCACTCTCCCCACTTTATAGGCAAAAAAAAAAAAAAACACCCAAAACTGAGGTCACATTCCTAGCAAATAGCAATGTAAAGACCCAGGCCTTAGGACTCCACTGATGGTCCAGTGTTTAAGATTCCATGTTTCCAATGCAGGGGACCTGGGTTTAATCCCTGGTCAGGGAATTAGATCCTATATGCTACAACTAAGATCTGGTGCAGCCAAGTCAATTTAAAAACAAACAAACAAACAAAAACCTTGAGCCTCAATTCAATGACTTCCAAATTTTTCCTTTTCCTAATTTTCCACACTGATTGTCTAAATATATTTTCTCAGATTCTAATATTTTAATGGAAAAGGGGAAGAGTTGTTTTTCTATATAATAGAAACATGAATAATTCATGGATCTTCTCCTTATAGGTTTTCATCTCTACTTTTGAGCAACTATTTTACATACTTCTTGACTCAGGAAGTAGTTTTCATTTTATTTAATCTAAATTCATGCTCTACCTGTGACTTGTTCCCAATATTCAGCATAGTGGAAGGAATCTGGAATGTTTCTTTTTGTAATGATTCTCAAAGCAAGAGAAGACAAAAACCTGCATGCCCAAACACAAAGCCTTGGTTCAAGTACCTAAGTACAGTTTTTCCTTTTTAACCACTTAGCAGTTAATTTATGGCCTACATGCCCACTCCCTTCACCCAATCTCTTTTTCTGCCATATTGGGTATAGGCAATCTTAGTCCTTAAAGTGGGATTTCTTGTTCCTTGTTACCTTGAAATATGTCATCCTCCTTGTGCCTATAAATTGCTTCTGGATTTGATTTGTTTCCAAAGTGAAATTTTCTACAAATGCTGATCAGATGGCTATCCATTTATTCCGTAAACATTTATTAAATGCTAACTCTAGGTTGGGTAACTGGGCTCAGGGCTTCGAGTAATAAAAGCAGTAGCTAGGGGGCAGTCCAGCACAATAGTGACTGAGTATGTGCTGTGATAAGTGAGTAATGGTGATAAGTGAGTGAGTATGGATGGGCTCCTTCGTTAGGCATTATATCGCCCTCACTAGCCCTGTTCCTCACTACTAGCTCAGTGGCTTTAGCTAGGTAAAATTGCTCAGCTTCTCTGAGACTCAGTTTCCTCATGTGGAAATGGGGATAATAGAACCAACTGCAGCTGCACATTTAGAGTCCTTAATGCCGTGCCTGCTGCTACTAAGTCATTTCAGTTGTGTCTGACTCTGTGCGAACACATGGATGGCAGCCCACCAGGCTCCATCCCTGGGATTCTCCAGGCAAAAACACTGGAGTGGGTTGCCATTTCCTTCTCCAATGCATGAAAGTGAAAAGTGAAAGTGAAGGCGCTCAGTCGTGTCTGACTCTTAGCGACCCCATGAACTGCAGCCCACCAGGCTCCTCTGTCCATGGGATTTTCCAGGCAAGAGTACTGGAGTGGGGTGCCATTGCCTTCTCTGTGCATAGCTCATCAAAAATGTTACAAATGTGAACTCTTCCTATTCCCCTGTATGGTTCATAGAGAAAGGAGTGTGGAGGAAGGAAATGAATCTGACTGGGGATGAATATTTTAAGGAAGAGTTCCCTGGTGGCTCAGACGGTAAACATCTGTCTACAATGTGAGAGACCTGGGTTCGATCCCTGGGTTGGGAAGACTCCCTGGAGAAGGAAATGGCAACCCACTCCAGTACTCTTGCCTTGAAAATCCCATGGACGGAGGAGCTTAGTGCAGGCTACTATCCATGGGGTCGCAAAGAGTCGGGCACGACTGAGCAACTTCACTTTCACTTGCAGACACAGAAACATTTGAGCTCAGCCTCAAAGGATGAGTTCAAGTTTGTTGGGGCAAGGTAGGCAGGAGGATGATTCCAAGTATAAAGGTCTAGCCCCTTTGCTCAAAGTGGTACATCTGAAAAGGGCCTTTCCATCTCCTTGAGCTCCCAGGGGGTTGGGAGGCTGATTCAGGTGAAATCTGCTTGACAACCGTATCACCACCATTCAACTCCTTCCTCTGCCTTCTCTTCTTTACTCCTCGACTAGGACTGATCACAAAAGCACACCTCTCTATCTTCCTCCTAAAAAACATCTTGTCCACCCATTCCTTCTTAAGGAATTTTTTTTTCCAGTAATGTAACCTACAACACCATGAGTAGTACTGATTGTAATTTGAAATAGAAAACTATTGATGTGTCCAATGTAGAAATGGCACTTTGGAGGACTAGCTAGGTGAAATATACATGAATTTATTCATTAAGCCATAAAAATGCATTTGTCCACCACTGTACCAAAGAATCGGAGAAGGCAATGGCACCCCACTCCAGTACTCTTGCCTGAAAAGTCCCATGGATGGAGGAGCCTGGTAGGCTGCAGTCCATGGGGTCTCTAAGAGTCAGCACGACTGAGCGACTTCACTTTCGCTTTTCACTTTCATGCACTGGAGAAGGCAGTGGCACTCCACTCCAGTATTCTTGCCTGGAGAATCCCAGAGACAGAGGAGCGTAGTGGGCTGCCGTCTATGGGGTCGCACAGATTCGGACACGACTGAAGCGACTTAGCAGCAGCAGCAGCAGTACCAAAGAATATTCTGTACTTTCTTACATTTGAGCATCTTTTTTGCTCACGTGCTGGGGTGCTGTGCTCAGTCACTCAGTTGTGTCCAACTCTTTGCAGTCCCATGGACTGAAGCCCACGAGGCTCTCTGGGCTTTCCCAGCAAGAATACTGGAGTGGGTTGCCATTTCCTCCTCCACGGAATTTCCTGACCCAGGGACTGAATCCATGTCTTCTGTGTCTCCTGCACTGCAGGCAGATTCTCTACTGCTGAGACACCAGAGAAGCCCTTATTGTGCCTACAGTCTTAGATAAATGCTCTTAATGTTTTAAATATGATTCCTTAACATTTTCCAAACACCTTTATTTTCTGTGAAAAACTTCAAGTAGTTGTGCAAATAGACAAATAGCACAACGAACTCCCATAGTCATCATTCAGCTTCAACAATTATCAAGCAGTAGCTAATCTTTTTCAATTTTGATTCCTACCCTCACACTGACATTGTCCCATCAATGTTATTTTGAAGCAAATTGCCAACATCATACTTCATCAATACACATATATTTTAAACCTGTATTTCCATAAGATTTGGTTCAGTCACTCAGTGTGTCCGACTCTTTGAGACCCCATGTGATCCCACGGCCTGCAGCACACCAGGCTTCCCTGTGCTTCACCATCTCCTGGAGGGTGCTCAAACTCATGTCCATTGAATCGGTGATGCCATCCAACCATTTTGTCCTCTGTCGTCCCCTTCTCCTCCTGCCTTCAATCTTTTCCAACATCAGGGTCTTATTTCTAAAAGATAAGAGCTCTTATTATACCAAAATATATCATGCTCTTATCTAAAATTAATGAGAATTTCTGAAGTCACTAGTATTAAGATATATCTTGGACCCGTCCTGTCAGTATTTAAATTTTCAGTCATCTTATGAATTTTTTAAATGTTTGTCTGAATCAGAGCTCAAGTAACACATGGAAATTAATGATACGTCTCTTAAATCTTATTAATATGCAAGTTCCCTCTCTGCCCCTTTCTTCTCCAATGTGTTTGTCAAAGAAACTACAGTATTTTCCCTATAGCATTTCCTACAATTTGAATTTGCTGATTGCTTCCCTGTGGTGGTTTCTAACATGGACTCTGCCCTCTGTGGCCTTCCCAGGTGGCTCAGTGGTAAAGAATCCACCTGCCAAGACAGGAGACACAGGAGATGCAGGTTCTATCCCTGGGTCAGGAAGATCTCCTGGAGGAGGAAATGGCAGCCCACCCCAGTATTCTTGCCTGGAAAACCCTGTGTGCAGAGGAGCCTGGTGGGCTACCGTCCACGGGATTGCAGAAAGTCAGACACAGCTGAATATGCACACACGCTGTCCTCTATGTTTCTTGGAAATCAGTTAATTAGGTGGAGAGGCTGAATTACATTCATGTGTGTTGTTTTGTTTTGTTTTAGACATAATTATTAATAGTTCATTGGTTGCACGTTCTTCCATCAGGAGGCACATAATATCTGGTTATCTCTTCCCTCGTGTTTTCTAAATAAATACTTTAAATTCTTTTCTCCCAAGGTGTTACAACCAACATAACTTGGATTGACAGTTAAGACTGTAGGTGATGTATAGCTGGACTACCATAGGACAGCTGATCTTTAAGAATCCTGAAGATTAAACTTAGTCCTATTGTTATCCTGTCATCTGTCATTATTATCTTATTACTCATCAAATATTACTAAGTGCTCATTATAACATGGGCTGGACATGATATTACAATAATTAAGACCATTTACTGAGTCCCTACTGTAAGCCAGCTACTTTATGTGGGTTATCTGTAATCCTCACAACAATCTGAGAGTGCAAGTTTTATTATCCTCATTTTATAGAATAAGGAGAAGGAAATGGCAGCCCACTCCAGTATTCTTGCCTGGAGAATCCCATGGACGGAGGAGCTTGGTGGGCTACAGTCCACGGGTCGCAAAGAGTTGGACTCGACTGAGCAACTTCACTTTTTTCATAGAATAAAATAAAATCTCAAGAAGATGAAATGACTTTCCTAAGGCCATGCACTTTGCAAATGGCAGAAGCAGAGATGGTATGTAAACCCACATATGTCTGGCTCCCAAAAGTCTGCTTTTCCACTAACCCCCAGTCTTTTGAAAACACAATTGAATTATAAGAATGATTCCTACCTTCAATAGGATTATATCTGTGGAGGAGAAAGAGTTAAGTTAACAATTAAAGACTCTCAGATACGGAAGCACCGTATAAAGCATGAACAATGAAAATGTGTGCATTTCACAAGCAATGGTTGTTGTAAATGAACAGGAAGGAGGGAGGATCTCAATGTTGACTTGAGTTCCTGGGGGAGGTTTCGTCAAACAGTGCAGAAATTATTGCAAACATAAAAGCTTTACCAATGAGCAAAGGGTCCTTTGCACAAGCATCCTCTCCCTTGGGATCCATGTCACACTGACACAAAGATTTTGTCACCATAGCAACTGGTCATTGGACCAATGAAATAATCAGTTGTCATGGCAACATGATCTTCATCTTACTCCCACCAGGCACCTGTTCCAAATCATCACATCCTCCAACCACCTCATACCACCTTAGTGCGCCTTTCTTCTTTCTGCTAGTCACCCTGTTATCCCTAGCCATCTGTATCTGAGCCCCTAAATTTATGACTGCATGTCTATATATGAGACCATTAAAAGCAGGGGAAATGAAAATGTAGCGCAAAACTCCACTACAGACAGGGGGAATACGTCTAAAATGGAAGAGGTGAATGAGCCAGAGCACTGAAGAAAGAAATCATGTGGTGCTTTTCCGCCACCACATTCTCCTAAGTAAAATACCCTTGGATTTTGAAACGTTGCCCTACCTCTGTCCTTTCCTTCACTGGCTCCTTTCCTCCTCCTAGAGAAGTCTCTCAAGTCTCCACTCTTTGTGCACCTTCTCTAAACTGCTCTGTCCAATACTGTATCCGCTAGCCACATGATGGTTCGGGCCCTTGAAATTCATTATAGATGTCCCAGACAGAGATATGTGGTGAGTGTAAAATGCTCACCAGATATGAAAGACTTTAAACCAAGAAAAAGAATGTAAAATGTCTCATTAATAATTTTATAGCAATTATATGTTGATAATTTGGAATGTGAGTACAATAAAATATATTATTAAAAATTTAATTTTATATGATTTTTTATATGGGGTTGCAAAGAGTTGGACACGACTGAGCAACTGAACTGAACTGATGATTTTTTATATGTTTTTAATGTGGCTACTGAAAAATTTACATTGCAAATCTGGCTCACATTTGTGGCTTATGTTTTATTTCTATTGGGTGCCACTGCCTTAAGCTTTCCCCTGAAAGCCATCACAGCCATGCTGTAGCTGTCAAGTATCTCCTTGATGAAATGATTCTAGAATCTCAGATCCCAACCTCTTTTCTCAGCCTTCTAGCCCCTTCACAGATAACCACCAGCTCCTCAGCTCAGCAACAACAAAGCCAGAAACTTACTCTCAAAACCTGCTCTTTCTCCTGATCAGTTTTATTAACCTTTTGTATTGCTTTCTCATTGCTGCTGCAACAAGTTACCACAAGCTTGGTGGCTTAAAACGAAATGTATGATCTTCTAGTTCTGCAGGTCAGAAGTCTGAAATGGGTTGCACTGGGCTAAAATCAAAGTGTCTCGGGGCTGCAGTCCCCTGGAGCCTCAGGATAGAGTCCACTTCCTTTCCTTTTCCAGTTTCTAATGGCTGCCAGCACTCTTTGGCCCATGAAGACCGGTCAAGTCTTCCTCACGCTGCATCTCCCTGGCACTGATTCTTCCACTTCCTCTTTCACTTTAAAGAACCCTTTTGATTGTACCAGGCCCATCAGGATAATTCAGGCTAACTTCCCAATCTTAAAATCAGCTGATTAGTTTTTTTGTTTTTCATTCTCCATTGTCATGTAAGATAACACAGAGGCGGTTTTCAAGGACTAGGAAGTGGACATCTCATCTCAAAGGGCTGGACAGAGAGGGAGAATCTGTGTGTGAAGCCAACAAGAAAAGAAATGGTCATCAGAGCAGATCAGAGGGTAGCTCTGCTTTCAAGGCAATTGCTGACAGGGAGCAGTTAAAGGGGCCAGTTGGTGTGGATATCAAAGGTCCAACTCCTTTCATAGCTCCAGCAGAATCTACCTCCTCTTAGACTCCTTTCCTGATCACTGTTTCCTCCCAGTTACACCTTACTTACTTCCGTGATAGCTTTTGTGCTTCCTTAGATATCTGTCTCGGAGAAGGCAATGGCACCCCACTCCAGTACTCTAGCCAGGAAAATCCCATGGACGGAGGAGCCTGGTGGGCTGCAGTCCATGGGGTCGCTAAGAGTCGGACACGACTGAGCGACTTCACTTTCACTTTTCACTTTCATGCATTGGAGAAGGAAATGGCAGCCCACTCCAGTATTCTTGCCTGGAGAATCCCAGGGACGGGGGAGCCTGGTGGGCTGCCATCTACGGGGCTGCACAGAGTCGGACATGACTGGAGCGACTTAGCAGCAGCAGCAGTAGCAGACATCTGTCTTACTCTTTCTGTCTCTTCATGATGTATACAAGCACTTAGTCTTAACCTTTCTACTAGAATGGAAAATATTTTGTGCACAGGAACTACCTCCTTCACTTGTGTGTGTAACCATGATGCCTAACATGGTACTTAATGTATAGTGATTTCTCAATAACTATTTCTTGAATGTGGTTGGATGGAGACAACTCATGTTGACTTACAGAGCATGAGCTTTGTCACCACAGCCACTGATTTCCTTAAACAGTGAACACTTTGTTAATTGATTTCTACTTAACTGAAACTCCCCATTCTGTCATTTTTGTTGCTCTTGTTGGGTCTTCGTCACTGCGTGGGCTTTTCTCTAGTCGCGGTGAGTGGTGGCTTCTCTTGTTGCATAGCATGGGCTCTAAGGCACATGGACGTCGGCAGTTGCAGCTCCCAGGCTCTAGAGCACAGGCTCAGCAGTTGCGGTGTGTGGGTTTAGTTGCTCTACGGCATGTGGAATCACCTTGGATCTGGGATTGAACCCATGTCTCCTTCATTGGCAGGCAGACTCTCCACCACTGAGCCACTAGGGAAGCCCCCTATTCTGTCTTAGAAGATCAGTGTAATCCTGCTAGGTAAGGGGCTATTGTACACTTTTCTGTCATCCAAGGTAGACTGTATTTTAGTTCATAACCTATTGATGCAAGGTGCATTTGATATTAGAGTTACATAATTTAAATTAAAATTATGTAAAACAATGTAATACGAATATCAAAAGAACTGTTTCTACAAAGACTAAGTTGATTATCCCAGAAATACTAGGAAGGGCAGCATCCTAAAATCTACAGAACATTTAAACAGAGTAAAGGAGAAAAATTTATCATTCCAATAAATTTCAAAAGTACATCAACAAAATTTAACACCCATTTGTGATTTTTACAAATCTTTAAAACTGGGATCTGAAGGCCACTGTCCTCATTTACAGATAATAACTGATTACATGCAAACTCCAAAAAAATACACAGAATAGAATCTATTAAAACTGATAAGTTTAAAGTTCAGGAAAAAAAAACTAATAAAGAAGTTTAGCAAATTTGCCCTACTCAAGATGAGTATGAAAAAATCAGTAGCCTTTCACATCAGTAAATAATCAGAAATTGTAGGAAGATCCCATTCACAATAGTGACAACAATAATAAGATTCCTAGGAGCTAATCAGTAAGTGTGTAAGATCATCATGAAGAAAAGTATAAAAATTGAAGAAAACACACACATACACCTGAATAAATAAAGAGATCCATCATGTTTATGAATTAGAAGATTCATTATTATAAAGTTGCAAATTCTTCCCAAATTAGTTTATAAATTCAATATAATTCTAAATAAAACCCAAGTATGACTATTTATGAACTAAACAGACTGATTTTAAAATTTATATAGAAGAGGAAAGGGACAAGACAATTTTGAAGATGAAGAACAAAATAGAAAGACTGTCCTACCAGATGTCAATGTAAAAACATAGGTTTCAAGATGGCCTCATATTGGTATAGGGATAGACATATTAGTGAGTGGAACAGAAAAGAGACCCCAGAAAGAGATTCATGAATATATGCAGACTTGATATATTCCAAGGTGGCATTTCAGTCCAGTTCAATTGCTTAGTCATGTCCAACTCTTTGCAACCCATGGACTGCAGCACGCCAGGCTTCCCTGTCCATCACCAACTCCCAGAATTTACCCAAACTCCTGTCCATTGTGTTGATGATGCCATCCAAACATCAAATCCTCTGTTGTCTCCTTCTCCTTCCACCTTAAATTAGTCAGTTCTTCGCATCAGGTGGCCAAAGTATTGGAATTTCAGCTTTAGCATCAGTTCTTTCAATGAATATTCAGGACTGATTTCCTTTAGGATGGACTAGTTGGATCTCCTTGCTGTCCAAGGGACTGTCAAGAGTCTTCTCCAACACCACAGTTCAAAAACATCAGTTCTTTGGTGTTCAGCTTTCTTTATAGTCCAGCTCTCATATCCATACATTACTACTGGAAAAACCATAGCTTTGACTAGATGGACCTTTGTTGGCAAAGTAATGTCTCTGCTTTCTAATATGCTGCCTAGGCTGGTCATAACTTTTCTTCCAAGGAGCAAACGTCTTTTAATTTCATGGCTGCAGTTACCATCTGCAGTGATTTTGGAGCCCAAAAAAATAAAGTCTGCCACTGTTTCCACTGATTGCCCAGCTATTTGCCATGAAGTGATGAGACCAGATGCCATGATCTTCGTTTTCTGAATGTTGAGTTTTAAACCAACTTTTTCACTCTCCTCTTTCACTTTCATCAAGAGGCTCTTTAGTTCTTCTTCGCTTTTTGCCATAAGGGTGGTGTCATCTGCATATCTGAAGTTACTGATATTTCTCCCAGGAATCTTGATTTCAGCCTGTGCTTCATCCAGCCCAGCATTTCTCATGATGTACTCTGCGTATAAGTCAAATAAGCAGGGTGACAGTATGCAGCTATGACGTACTCCTTTCCTGATTTGGAACCAGTCTGTTCCACGTCCAGTTCTAACTGTTGCTTCTTGACCTGCATACAGATTTCTCAGGAGGCAGGTCAGGTGGTCTGGTATTCCCATCTCTTTCAGAATTTTCCACAGTTTATTGTGATCCACACAGTCAAAGACTTTAGCATAGTCCATTAAACAGAAGTAGAGTTTTTCTGAAACTAGCTTTTTCAATTATCCAACAAGTATTGGCAATTTGTTCTCTGGTTCCTCTGCCTTTTCTAAATCCAGCTTGAATATCTGAAAGTTCATGGTTCACATACTGTTAAAGACTGGCCTGGAGAATTTTGAGCATTATTTTGCTAGCATGTGAGATGAGTGCAACTGTGCGGTAACTTCAACATTCTTTGTCATTGCCTTTCTTTGGGAATGGAATGAAAACTGACCTTTTCCAGTGTCATGGTCACTGCTGAGTTTTCCAAATTTGCTGGCATATTGAGTGTGGCACTTTCACAGCATCATCTTTTAGGACTTGAAATAGCTCAACTGGAATTCCATCACCTTCACTAACTTTGTTCGTAGTGATGCTTCCTAAGGATCACTTGACTTCGCATTCCAGGATGTCTGGCTCTAGGTGAGTGTGAGTGATCACACCATTGTGATTATCTGGGTCCTGAAGATTTTTTTGTATAGTTCTTCTGTGTATTCTTGCCACCTCTTCTTAATATCTTCTGCTTCTATTAAGTCCATACCATTTCTGTCCTTTATTGTGCCCATCTTTGCATGAAATGTTCCCTTGGTATCTCTAATTTTCTTGAAGAGATCTCTAGTCTTTCCCATTCTGTTGTTTTCCTCTATTTCTTTGCATTGATCGCTGAGGAAGGCTTTCTTATCTCTCCTTGCTATTCTTTGGAACTCTACATTCACATGACTATATCTTCCCCTTTCTCCTTTGCCTTTCACTTTTCTTTTCACAGCTATTGTAAGGCCTCCTCAGCCAACCAATTTGCCTTTTTGCATTTCTTTTTCTTGGAGATGGTCTTGATCACTGCCTCCTGTACAATGTCAGGAACCTCCATCCATCCATCCAGTTTTTCAGGCACTCTGTCTATTAGATATAATCCCTTGAATCTGTTTGTCACTTCCACTGTATAATCAAGGGATTTGGTTTAGGTCATAACCTGAATGCTTTTTGGTTTCCCTACTTTCTTCAATTTAAGTCTGAGTTTGGAATAAGGAGTACATGATCTGAGCCACAGTCAGCTCCTAGTCTTGTTTTTGCTGACTGTATAGAGCTTCTCCACCTTTGGCTGCAAAGAATATAATCAGTCTGATTTCAATGTTGACCATCTGGTGATGTTCATGTGTAGAGTCTTCTCTTGTGTTGTTGGAAGCGGGTGTTTGCTATGACCAGTGCATTCTCTTGGCAAAACTCTATTAGCCTTTGCCCTGCTTCATTCTGTACTCCAAGGCCACATTTGCCTGTTACTCCAGGTATTTCTTGACTTCTAACTTTTGCATTCTAGTCCCCTATAATGAAAAGGACATCTTTTTTTGGGTGTTAGTTCTAGAAGGTATTATAGGTCTTCACAGAACTGTTCAACTTCAGCTTCTTCAGAATTACTGGTTGGGGCATAGGCTTGGATTACTGTGATATTGAATGGAATGCCTTGGAAATGAACAGAGATCATTCTATCATTTTTGAGATTGCTCCCAAGTACTGCTCTTTTGGGCTCTTTTATAGATTATAATGGCTACTCCATTTCTTCTAAGGATTCTTGCCCACAGTAGTAGATATAATGGTCATCTGAGTTAAATTCACCCATTCCAGTCTATTTTAGTTTGCTGATTCCTAAAATGTCAATGTTCACTCTTGCCATCTCCTGTTTGACTACTTCCAATTTGTCTTGCTTCATGGACCTAACATTCCAGGTTCCTATGCAGTAAATATTGCTCTCTATAGCATCAGACCTTACTTCCATCACCAGTGTCATCCACAGCAGGGTGGTGTTTTTGCTTTGGCTCCGTCTCTTTATTCTTTCTGGAGTTATTTCTCCACTGATCTCCAGTAGCATATTGGCCACCTACTGACCTGGGGAGTTCATCTTTCAGTGTCCTATGTTTTTGCCTTTTCATACTGTTCATGGGGTTCTCAAGGCAAGAATACTGAAGTGGTTTGCCATTCCCTTCTCCAGTGGACCACGTTTTGTCAGAACTCTCCACCATGACCCATCCGTCTTGGGTGGCCCTACAAGCACGGCTTGTAGTTTCGTTGAGTTAGACAAGGCTGTGGTCCATGTGATCAGACTGGTTAGTTTTCTGTGATGTGGTTTTCAGTCTGTCTGCCCTCTAATGGAGAAGTATAAGAGGCTTTTGTAAGCTTCCTGGTGGGAGAGACGGACAGGGGGAAACTGGGTCTTGTTCTGATGGGTGGGGTCATGTTCAGTAAATCTTGAATCCAATTTTCTGTTGATGGGTGGAGCTGTGTTCCCTCCCTATTATTTGACCTGAGGCCAAACTATGGTGGAGGTAATGAAGATAATGGGGACCTCCTTCAAAGGTCCCATGCAGGCACTGCTGCACTCAGTGCCCCCAACCCTGCAGCAGGCCACCAGCGACCCACATTTCCGCTGGAGACTCCTGGACGCTCAAGGGCAAGTCTGGGTCAGTCTCTTGTAGGGTCACTGCTCCTTTCTCCTGGGTCCTGGTGGCATTACAGATTAGCTATTAAATAAGTAGAAAATTGGTTGTTAAGGATCCAAATAATTTACCTGGACCCACTTCCCCACTGGGAGCCCCGGTCACTACTGGGATTTCTTCATCTCCTAACACTTCCAGCTGTCTCAGTGTTACCATAGAGGGAGAGCCTGACTTTGATGTGGCCTCCACTGCTCCCAAAAGGATGGAAGACACAGCAGCTCTGGTGTTCAGGCCTCACCCTACCGGATTCATGGGGGATACGGCTCTTCCATCACTATCAGTTCAAACAAAGCATCAAGTACCACATAAGAGTTCTGGAGACTGGCTTCCCCATTAGGTTGGTATAAAAAAACCAGAAGTGACTTAACTTCCAACAGAGTAACCTTCAACCATGAAGAGGAAGGAGAAAAGAGGAGCCAGCAGATAAACTGTTACCCCTTCCTCCTCTCTCTGACTGACAGTTCTGAGATGTGGTGCCTCCACAGAACTTGCTGGGACAATGTCCTGGGTGACCAAGGCTGGATTCCCTTGGGAAGCTGTGACCAGCTTGGTAACATATCAAGCTTGTCTTGTTTCTTTTCTCCCACATCTCACTTCTCTTTTCCTTAGTTATTGCTGCCCTAGGATTGCCCCTCTCAGTACCTCAGCATGTAGGTGGTACCTCAGGCTCTTTTTTTCAGAGAACCTAGGGTAAGATGACTGTATGTATATAGAGAAGAGAAAGAAAGAGAGAGAAGGGAAAGATGGAAGGTCCCTATCCCCACACCACACCGAAAACCATATCTAAGTAAAACAAGCCACCTAAATATAAAAAAAATAAAGCTTCAAAACATTTTGAAGAGTATGTAAGGAGAATCTTTCTCTGAGGTAAGTATTTCCTAAACCTCAAAAGCATAAACCATGACAGAAAAGACTGTTAAATGTGATTACTTCTACTTTTAAAATATTTATGCAACAAAATATGACATGAACAAAGATAAATTACGAGCTGCAATCTGAGAAAGACACTTGCAATTCATTTATGTGACAAAAATAGGTATCTAGAATTTAACAAAGTTTCTGCAGCTCAGGAATAAAAGATAAATAATGGAGGGATAGGCAAAGGAGAGAAGCAAGCAATTATGAGAAGAGGACATCTAGATGGCCAACAAATGTATGCAAAGATCATTCATCTCATTATAGATAAGCCAGATCAAAATAAAACCACCTGGGATACCATTCCACACTCACCTAAATGGGAAAAAACTTTAAAGACTGATAGCATAAGTGTTGGGTATAGAGCAATGAACTCACTCACTGCTAGTGACAGCATAAATTGTTACAACCATATTAGAAAATAATTTGACAATATATGTTATTATGTGCATGCCCTTTGACACCAAAATTCCATTTCTTTTAAAATAAATTTTAAAAAATATTGATTTATTTATTCATTTTATTTGGTTGCGCTAGGGCTTAGTTATAGCATGTGAGATCTTTAGTTGCACCATGCAGGATCTTTGGTTTAAGTCGCAGTATGTGGAGTCCAGTTTCCTGACCAGGGATGCAATCTGAGGCCCCTGCATTGGCAGTACGAAGTCTTAGCCACTAGACACCAGAAAATCTCCCACATTCCATTTCTTATTATATTTGCTAGGGAAACTTTCACATATATATACAAAGAGATGTATGAAGGAATGATCAGTGCAGTATTGTTTATTGGGGGACGGGGAATGGAAATAACCCAAACAGTCAACCAGAGAGAAAATAAATACGTTTTGGGATATTTGCAGAATAGAACACAATGCAACAGTTCAAATGAGTAGACTAGAGCTGCAAATAGCAACAAGGATAAATCTCAAACACATGATGATGAGAGAAAAATACAGTATGATACAATTTACACACAGAGTCAAAACATGTAAAACAAAGCTATATAAATATATCTATATATTGGTACATGTATGTACTAAGTATAAAAACATATAAAGGAAAGCTAAACAGTGAATTCAGGATGCTTGTTAGAGATGGGGAGAGTGACGTAGAAATACAATCAGTGTGGAGTGTGCAGAAGGTTCCAATTCTATCGGTAATATTGATTCCTTTTTGAAAAATCTGAACCACGTACAGCAAAATGGTAACATTCATACAGCTGAGTGTGGGAACAGGCGTCCTTTCTATTTTTCTTCTGTGTTTGCATCATTTCATTAAATTGTTTTTAAACTTAGCGGAATGCTTTGAAAAGATTCAATAAAGACTGTGTTAGTAAAAAAACAAAAGCTACCATTGAAATAAGTGTGGGTAAAACAATTGTAAGAAGTTGGGTAAATAATTCTAAGTAATTTAAAGTCCTGTACACAGATTTCTTTCCCAGGTGTGTTTAAGTTCTTGCTCCACTTTAAAGAAAGCCAAACTTAAATCATAAAAATGCATGTTGTGAGTGTTGTATGTTCAAGAAAGTTAATGCAGGGATTCAATCGTCCTTCTCCACCTTTCTTTACATTATAACATTGGTGAATGAATGTATAAATATGCTTGAAGTCAAAAATATTTAATGTAAATATAGATCACATTTTCTGATTTCTGACTTGAACTGAATTATTCCATTTCCTGTCCTGATTCCTGTTGGATAAGATTTCTTTGCAGAGGAAAAAAAAAAGAGAGATTTCTACTGCAGTCATTCCAGATTCATTTGTTTCTGTTGTTCAGTTGCTCAGTCAGGTCTGATTCTTTGAAATCCTGTGGACTGCAGAGTGCCAGGCTTCCCTGTCCTTCACCATGTCCCAGAGCTTACTCAAACTCATGTCCATTGAGTTGGTAATGCCTTCCAATCATCTCGTCCTCTGTTGTCCACTTCTCCTCTTGTCTTCAATCTTTCTCAAATTTATTCACACATGTTAAAGGCCTTCATGCTGTGTATCAATTAGGTGCAGATGGTTCCCCGAAGGACTGAGTGAACCAAAGAAGTGGGATGCAAACATCTTGAGCAGAGGATAAAATGGGAACTCAGCAAAACATGGGCAGGAAATGGGGCATGGATTTCTCCTATCATTTGTAGGAGGAGGGGAGGGAAAGGTTGGAAAGATAGTTTATGGTAAGAAAGAGGTGCTTAAATTTTGTCTGAATCTCAACTTTAACATACTATAGTTTCCAAATTAAGAGCATTTTATTCATTGTTGTGTCAGAAAGTAGTCATCTCCAGTTTTCAAAGCATTCTGATAAGTTAACGCTTATGTCTTTTCTAAGAATAATGAATCAAGTGGGATCAGAGTTCTCTCTCTAATCTGCTATAATAATTGGTAAATTGTCGTATTTCTTTTTAAATGAATTTTTATTGACACAAAAAATTAATGCACCTTCTGCATACTCCACATCGATTTTATTTCTATTTCACTCTCCCCATCTGTAACAATCATCCTGAATTCATTGTTTAGCTTTCCTTTATGTGTTTTTATACTTAGTACAAAATAAAGACATTACAAATTAGGCCATGGTTGCTTTCAACCATACCCCAATCCCAGTCCTGCTTCCCACACATAACCAAAGTTAAGACCGATAACTCTTGGAGCTAGAGTGTCCAAGTTTGAATCCGGATTTTGCAACTTATTCATGACTCTGGCCAAGTTATTTAACCTCACTTCATCTTATAGAGTTGTTGTAGGTTGAAAGTGTTAAATGTTACAAAGGGCTTAGAGCAATTTCTTTACTAGAAAACATCCAATATCATGTTCATTTAAGCAACCATTCACTATTATTTTCAGTTCAATAGTATCAGACTTTCTCTTATGTTTTAAATAAGATAAACCTGCAGATAACATTGTTTTTTGTGAGTTTGCTTTTACTAAACCTGGTAGTTCTGGTAGCTCAGTTGGTAAAGAATTTGCCTGCAATGTGGGAGACCCAGGTTCAATCCCTGAGCTAGGAAGATCCCCTGGAGAAGGGAAAGGCTACCCACTCCAGTATTCTCGCCTGAAGAATTCCATAGACAGAGGAGCCTGGTGGGCTACAGTCCATGAGGTCGGAAAGAGTCAGACAGGACCGACTGACTTTCACTTTCACTTTCATCATAGCAAACATTGTTCCCGAGCTTTGTTTTGTCACCCAGTTATAAATCCCAGAGGTCATTCTCTATAGATAGAAGTCAACCTTTTCTTTTAAATTTTGCATAGCCAGTCTACTTCTGATAGACTTCAGATTGTTCCCAGTTTGTCCTATGAAGGCAGTGCTACAGTAAACTCCTTAATACAAGCATTTTGCGCAATTGGGTAAATGCTTTACTCTGGTAGATGCCTAGAGGTGTGTGTGCGTGCTTAGTCCCTCAGTCATGTCTGACTCTTTGTGATCCTATGGACTGCAGCCGACCAGGCTCCTCTGTCCACGGGGATTCTCCAGGCAAGAATACTGGAGTGGGTTGCCATGCTCTCCTCCAGGGGATCTTCCCAACCCAAGGATCAAACCCAGGTTTCCTGCATTGCAGGTGGATTCTTTACCATCTGAGCCACCAAGGAAGTCCTAGAGGGGGATTTCCTAAATCACAGAATACACACATTTAAAATTTCAGTCTATGCTGCCAGTTTGCCTTCCAAAGAGGCTGCGCCAATTTATATTCCTACCTGCAGTCTTTTTGAAAATTACCTGTGACCTCTGTGAAAGTTTTTCATATTCTTCCTAATAGTTAATAATCTTTAAATTCCTCAACAATCTGATGGGTGACATTTTTATTTATTTACTTTTTGGTTATGCCATGTAGCTTATGGGATTTTAGTTCCCCAACCAGCAATTGAACCTGGACCTTTGGCAGTGAAAGCGCAGAGTCCTAACCATTGGGCCACCAAGAAAGTCTCAAAATTTTTTTATTTTAAATTTAATTTCCCTGATTACTAGGAGAGTTGCTCAAATGTATATTTTAGTATGTATATTAGCCACTTGTGTTTTCCCATTTGTAAATTGTTGGTATCCTGTTTTTTTTTTTACCTTTTAAATTAATGATAGCAGTTTTTTATGCATTATTAATCTTAATTCTCAGATACTTAAAACTATTTTCTCTTGGTCTGTTATATACCTTAAGCTTTATATATCATAAAGGTATTTATTGTTTTAAACTTTTTATTACTGATATAGTCAAATGTATCACTTTTATACATTTTTTCTCTTTGAATCTTCTATAAGATTTTCCTTACTCCTACGGCCATAAATATTTTTCTACAATTTTTTCCTAATAAATTCATGACTTAAAAAAATAACATTTTTTTAAAATTTATTTTTGGGGGGCACCTCGTGGCATATGGGATCTTAGTTTCCAGACCAGGAATCCAACCTGCACACCCTGCATTGAAAGCGCAGATGGTGGTGTTCCATCTTAACCTGCACCCTGCATTGAAAGCGCAGTTAAGATGGTCCAGGGAAGTCCCTCTTAACATTTTTTATGTTTAGGTTTTTAATTTATCAGAAATGTATATTTTTAGTGGTATTGGTAAGAATTCAACTTCACTCTTCTATAAAAAGATTTTCAATCATCTCCAACAACATTTTTTGGGTATTAACTTTGTTGAGAGATAATCTCTCTTTATTGAGAGACAATTCACATTTAAAAAGTACAATTCAATGTTTTATTAGTATATTCACAGAGTAGCACAATCATCACTATAATAAATTTTGGAACATTTTTATCACCCCCAAAAGAAACCTTATAACCCTTTTTACCCCACTCTTCCTGCAGCCTGAGACAACCATTAATCTACTTTCTGTCACTACAGGTTTGCCTGTTCTGGACGATTCATATCAATGGCGTTACACAACATGTGGTCCTATGTAAGTGGCTCCTTTCCCTTAGCATGATGTTTCAGTGATTATCCAGGTTGTAGCATGTATCTGTGTTTCATTCCTTTTTATTATCAAATAATATGCCACTGTATGGCTATACCACATTTTATTTATGCATGCATCAGCTGATGGACATTTGGGTTGTTTCTATTTTGGGGTGATTATGAATAGTGTTATGATGAACATTATAGCCCCCAAGCAATCACTGACCTGGTTCCTGTCACTGTAGTTTGGTATTCCCTTTTCTAGAATTTTATGTAATGAAATCATATAGTACCTATGCTTTTGTGTCTGGCTGTTTTCACTGAGCTTATTGTTTCTATGATTCACTCATATTACGTACCTGTTATTTAGTCACTAGTAGCTCACACGCTTTTTTGCTGAATAGCATTCTGTTGTGTAGATACATTGTCCAAATTTTAAATTCTCATGAAATCTAATTTACCGATTTTTTTACAAAGTTTATGTTTTTTGGATCTGATTAACAATGTGCCTTTAAATCTTATTCATTGGGGAATCTTTCCTCTCTGTTCCAATAAGTCTTGGGCATACACATGACTCTCAGATAATAAAAGTTCTCACGGTCATAACAGTCTCTGTCGTAGAGGCTTTACCGTCTGAGTCACCAGGGAAGATGCCCTGTCCAGGCATTCAGTTCAGTTCAGTCACTCAGTCATGTCCGACTCTTTGTGACCCCATGAAACGCAGCACACCAGGCCTCCCTGTCCATCACCATCTCCCGGAGTTCACTCAGACTCACATCCATCGAGTCCATGATGCCATCCAGCCATCTCATCCTCGGTCGTCCCCTTCTCCTCCTGCCCCCAATCCCTCCCAGCATCAGAGTCTTTTCCAATGAGTCAACTCTTCGCATGAGGTGGCCAAAGTACTGGAGCTTCAGCTTTAGCATCATTCCTTCCAAAGAAATCCCAGGGTTGCTCTCCTTCAGAATGGACTGGTTGGATCTCCTTGCAGTCCAAGGGACTCTCAAGAGTCTTCTCCAACNAGGAGCTAAAAAGCCTCTTGATGAAAGTGAAAGAGGAGAGTGAAAAAGTTGGCTTAAAGCTCAACATTCAGAAAACGAAGATCATGGCATCTGGTCCCATCATTTCATGGGAAATAGATGGGGAAACAGTGGAAACAGTGTCAGACTTTGTTTTTTTGGACTCCAAAATCACTGCAGATGGTGACTGCAGCCATAAAATTAAAAGACGCTTACTCCTTGGAAGAAAAGTTATGACCAACCTAGATAGTATATTCAGAAGCAGGGACATTACTTTGCCGACTAAGGTCCGTCTAGTCAAGGCTATGGTTTTTCCTGTGGTTATGTATGGATGTGAGAGTTGGACTGTGAAGAAGGCTGAGTGCTGAAGAATTGATGCTTTTGAACTGTGGTGTTGGAGAAGACTCTTGAGAGTCCTTGGACTGCAAGGAGATCCAACCAGTCCATTCTGAAGGAGAGCAACCCTGGGATTTCTTTGGAAGGACTGATACTAAAGCTGAAGCTCCAGTACTTTGGCCACCTCATGCGAAGAGTTGACTCATTGGAAAAGACCCTGATGCTGGGAGGGATTAGGGGCAGGAGGAGAAGGGGACGACCGAGGATGAGATGGCTGGATGGCATCATGGACTCGATGGATGTGAGTCTGAGTGAACTCCAGGAGATGGTGATGGACAGGGAGGCCTGGCGTGCTGCGATTCACGGGGTCGCAAAGAGTCGGACACAACTGAGTGACTGAACTGAACTGAACTGAACTCAGCCAGGTAAAACCAGTGGTGGGTAGGTATGGTGGTGATTCTATTACTAAAAGAAGAAGGAAATCCTGGGTGTTAGGGGTTGTTTAGGCATCTCTGCCACAGAACCCAATGTGATTCTCTCCTTCCAAATTCTGAGCAATCTGTCCAGTTAAAAAATTGTGTTTTCCATTGCCCTTGCAGAGAGGAGCAGCCAGATAGAGGCAAGAGTCACTGGGCGGGGCTTCCTGAAACATTTTGTCTGCTCTTTATCCTTCCTGCTGCTTGGAAAGCAGATGAGGTGGCTAGAGCATTAAAGGCCACAGCAGACCATGAGTGACTTGGAATATGGAAGCTGCATACTAAAGATGGTGGGGGATACAGAAAGGAAGAACCTAGAAACTTCATGATCAAAGAGACATCACACCAGTCCCAAACTGCCTACCTCTTCACTGCTCTATTTTGAGGAAGAAATAAGCTGCTTTCATATTTAAGTTGCTTTAATTGTGATCTTCTGCAAATAACCTAATGTAATTCCTAATTCAAATTGTTCAGTTAAGCAATATATTTGAAATCACGCAGCTGGTAAGATGTTCATACTCATATTGACCTAGTTCCAAAGCCCATATTCTTTTTTTTTTTTTTAAATTAAATTTTATTTTTTAGTTTGTTTTGCTTTACAATACTGTATTCGTTTTGCTATACATTGACATGAATCAGCCACGAGTCTTTCCA
>SJXQ01010467.1:68544-85422 GCA_006408695.1 Aepyceros melampus
TCCTTTGTTGTGCAGAAGCTTTTAATTTTAATTAGATCCCATTTGTTTATTTTTGCTTTTATTTCCAGTATTCTGGGAGGTGGATCATAGAGGATCCTGCTGTGATTTATGTCAGAGAGTGTTTTGCCTATGTTCTCCTCTAAGAGTTTTATAGTTTCTTGTCTTACGTTTAGATCTTTAATCCATTTTGAGTTTATTTTTGTGTATGGTGTTAGAAAGTGATCTAATTTCATTCTTTTACAAGTGGTTGACCAGTTTTCCCAGCACCACTTGTTAAAAAGATTGTCTTTAATCCACTGTATATTCTTGCCTCCTTTGTCGAAGATAAGCTGTCCATAGGTGTGTGGATTTATCTCTGGGCAAAGCCCATATTCTTGCCTCTCCAAAATTATATTAGTCTTTTACAAGACAGAAATGGCTTCATTTTGTAAAGACTCTTCAGTACGGTGAAGAAATAGTAGATGGCTCCATCATATTTAGGGAAAGATATTTATCCTTTACACACAGAGTCTGTACATAAGAAAGCATTTTGACTAGCAAAATATTTCTATGTATGCAATATAAAATTATAAAAAAAGCACTATGTGCTATCAATCTAGACATGATTTGTTATTGCTTATCTCTGAACTTTTCTAGTAATATTACTTGGCTTCTTGTTCATTTCTTTTGTTGTCAGCTAGCATGTGACAATAAACAGAGGAGGTACCAGTCTTAAGGAAAATTAATGAAAAACACTTAAATTCTATTCATTACTATAACTTTTTTCCATGGGAAAAACTCCACAATTATTTAAGTCTAATATATTGGGTCCATCTTATAGGACATATAGTTGGAAATTCTCTGATCTATGCAATTGACTGATGTGGCTTATACTTGCAGTATGGAAAAGATGCAGAAGCAATAAATAGGCTTGGAGAGCCTTCATGACCCTATCATCACATGTAACATGTATACGGTATGCACATGTGTGTGCGTGTTTACTCAGTCATGTCTGATTCTTTGCAACCCCCTGGACTGTAGCCCACCAGGGTCCTCTGTCTATGGGATTTACCAGGCAAGAATACTAGAGTGGGTTGCCATTTCCTCCTCCAGGGAGTCTTCCTGACCCAGGAATCAAACCTGAGTTTCTTGTGTCTCCTACATTGGGAGAAGGATTCTTTATCGCTGCACCTCTTTGGAAGCCCTCAAATGAATGTATTTCATCATGTGTAATGACCCTGTGCACTTGGATAAAGGCTTTAACCTTTTCGTTGAAAGATCATTTGGTCAGAGTAGGAAGTCACTCACATCAACTACTTAATCCACGTGTTCTAAATTTCTACTGGGGAAAATATCACTGGAATTAGTGAGCAAAACTGTGCTCTTTTGGGAAAAACACCAAAAAGTGACATAAGTTTTTAGGAAAGTTTATTAAATAATATTAACAACATTATTAGCTCCTTGAGGGAAAAGGAGAAATGATTGAAACTGTTGAAAATGTTTAAATTTAGAATATCTTGCGTGGTATAAAGGAAACAGCTAAAACTGTGATTCATCAGCAAATGTCACTTTTTGCTTTTAGGATTCTGTGATAGACAGAATAAAGACCCTCCAAAGATGTTCATGTTTTAATCCCCAGAACCTGTGAATATGTTACCTTATGTGGCAGAAGGAATTTTAAAGACTTTAAAATAGGAATATTATTCTAGATAATCTAGGTGGGATCAGTGTTACAAGAGTCTTAAAAGATGGAAGAAGAAGGCTGCAGAGAGAGAAAGAGGAGACTGGCTAGCGATTAAGCAGAGGTTAGCGAGATGCTGGAGAAGGCAATGGCAACCCACTCCAATATTCTTGCCTGGAAAATCCCATGGACAGAGGAGCCTGGTAAGCTGCAGTCCATGGGGTCACGAAGAGTCAGGCACGACTGAGCGACTTCACTTTCACTTTTCACCTTCATGCATTGGAGAAGGCAGTGGCATCCCACTCTGGTATTCTTGCCTGGAGAATCCCAGGGACGGGGGAGCCTGGTGGGCTGCCGTCTATGGGATTGCACAGAGTCAGACACGACTGAAGTGACTTAGCAGCAGCAGCAGCAGCAGCAGAAGCAGCAAGATGCCATTGCTGGAAGTGGGCCATGAGCTAAGGAATGCAGATACCCATGAAAAGTTGAAAAAGGCAAAGAACTGACTCTCCCCTAGAACCTTCAGAATAAACACACCCCTGCCAACATGTAATTTGTTACACCAGCCATGCTGCTGCTGCTGCTGCTAAGTCGCTTCAGTCGTGTCCGACTCTTAGCGACCCCATGGACTGCAGCGCACCAGGCTCCTCCGTCCATGGGACTTTCCAGGCAAGAGTACTGGAGTGGGGTGCCATTGCCTTCTCTGAGAGCAGCTATAAGAAATAAACATATGTTACAGCAACGCTAGGAAACAAATACAGGCTTCAAACTTTGGCAGAGGATTAAGCAAGGTAAAATAGTTAAATCAGTAAGAAATAGGCTCCTACCCATTCTGCTCCAAATCTCTCTCACCACTTTCTAATGAGTTTGTTGTAGCAAATGTGCAAATCAAGAATGATTTCTAGCTCTTTGGAAAAATGACTCATTCTAGGATTGGAAGAGGATACACAAGGTGTGACTGCAGCATCTTGTAGTGCCAGAAAGTAAGGAAGTGCTAAAATGCAAAACAAACAAAATACACCAGAAAAACACAGTAAGACACAGATGGGGCTACGTCAAGGAGACCATTGGGAGCTGACTGAAAGGACCCTCAGGGTCAGAGTTAGAACAATTCAAACAACAAAATAATCAAATCAGTATAACCAACATATACCACAAGTATCCATTAGAACCCAGTTTGAGTTTCCTTCTTCTAAATTCTAAGCATGCAGCCAGGTGAAAAAGTACATGTAAGGGGACACACGGACACCTACGGCCGATTCCTGGTGATGTATGGCAGAGGCCATCACAATTTTGTAATTATCCTCCAATTAAAATAAATAAATAAAAAGTTTTTAAAGATACATGTAAGCAAAAGTCACTGGGTGATAAAAATAAGTGACTGAAAAAACAAGTAAGTGAGAGAGACGAGACATCTCCTGGGCAAAAATATCCCAAATACTTTATGTAGATACTCTGGCTTCAAGGAGGTGGAGCATAACTTCCTACTCCTTATATGCGAGCTGCACACAGTAACTTCCTTCCAAACAGAAAAACATGGAAGGCTGGGGGAGGGGAAGAGTAATTTTACAGTGGAAGAACCTAGCAAATGTTACCTCAGCCAGGTGATGAAGGTCAGCATCAGTATGATAAGTTGTGTTGACGGTATGTACTCTTGAAACGATGTGACAAAAAAATGGTAACTTACTTCTCTGGTCTTCATCCCAAAAGGCCATAATCCCTGTCTAATTATGAGAAAAACATCGGACAAAGCAGTTGAGAGACATCCCATAAAATACTTGACCAGTTCTCCTCAAGACTGTCCAGGTCACCAAAAACAAGGTAAGTTCTGAGAAAGTGGTGCAGCCAAGAGGAGCCTAAGGAACTTTAACAACTAAATGTAACGAGGTATCCGGGGTGGAATCCTGGAACAGAAAAAGGGCATTTGATAAAAACTAAATTGGAAGGACTGGTGATGAAGCTGAGGCTCCTATACTTTGACCACTTGATGTGAACAGTTGATTCACTGGAAAAGACCTTGATGCTGGGAAAGATTGAAGGCAAAAGGAGAAGGGGGAGGCAGACAACGAGACGGTTAGCTAGCATCACCAACTCGATGGACATAATTTGAGCAAACTCCAGGAGACAGTGGAGGACAGGGGAGCCTGGTGTGCTATAGTCCATGGGGTGGCAAAGAGTCAGATATAACTTAGCAACTGAACAGCAACAACAAACAAATCTGATCGCCTCATACCTGTTAGAATGGCCATCATCAAGAAGGCAAGAGATAATAAATGCTGGCATGGATGTGGAGAAAAAGGAACTCTTGTTCACTATTGGTGGGAATGTAAATTGCTGCAAACACTATGATAAACAGTATGGAGCTTCCTCAAAAAGTTAAAAATAAAACTACCAAATGATCCAGCAATTTTCTGGGAATATTTCCAAAGGAAACGAAGACATTGACTCAAAAAGATATCAGCCCCCAGTGTTCATTGCAGCATTATTTACAGTTGCCAAGACACAAAAACAACTCGAGTGCATTCAATGGGTGAATGGATAAAGAAACTGTGATACACATACACAACGGAATACTATGAAGACATAAAAAACAAGGAAACCCTATTATGTGTGACAACATGGATGGCTCTTGAAGGCATTATGCTCAGTGAAATAAAGAAGACAAAGAAAGACCAAACCTGTATGATCTCATTTATATGTGGAATCCAAAAGCTCAAAATAAACAAAACACCAAATTCACAGAAAAAGAAAACAGATTTGTAATTACCAGGGGGGGGATCGGAAAGAGGGAGAATTAGAGGAAAAGTGGTCAAAGGTAGAAACTTCCAGTCATTAGATAAACAGAGGTGAGGGGTGTGATGGGCAGACACTGCTATATGATATACAGGTATGCTGTCAGGAGAGTAAAGCCTAGAGATCTCATCCTAAGGAGAATTTTCTTCTTTGTTTTTATCATGTCTGTATGAGATGATGGATGTTAACTAACATGTGGTAATCACTTCACAACACACGTAAATCAAACTATCATGCTGTACAACTTGAACCTAATACAATGACACACGTCAACTATTTCTCAATAAAACTAAAAGGAAAAAAAGCAAAACAGGTTTGAATAAGGTATTGTTTTGTTTAGTCACTCATTCCTGTCTCCCTCTTTTGCAACCCCGTGGACTGTAGCCTGCCGGGCTCTTCTATCCATAGGCTTTCCTAAGCAAGAATACTGAAGTGGGTTGCCATTTCCTACTTCAAGGATCTTCCAGACCCAGGGATCAACATGCAAGTCTCCTGCATTTCAGGTGTTTACTTTACTGCTGAGTTTCCAAGGAAGTCCATGTAGTTAGTTAATAATAATGTATCATTATTATTTAGTTAATTATAACAAGTGTACCACACTAACATAAGATATTACTAATAGGGGAAACTGAGTTTGGAATATATGGGAATTCTATTTACTACCATTGCAAATCATCTAAAATTTTCTATAAATCTAATACTATAAAATATAAAGCTTATTTTTACAAAAGAAAAAAAAAGAATTCTAGTTTCTAATGTAATATCTATGAGGAGAATGGACCAAAGGTAAGCAAGTTCTTTTGTGTCAACTGGCATGTGAATCTCATACTCTTGGATGGTCCCACTCTATTTGGTTTTTCCCTAAAATAAACCCCTCCTCCCCAACCCAAGAACTCTGGATAAGAATTCGGAGGCCACCAAGTGCTTCTTCAGTAACAGTTACCATCCCCATACCCTGTGCCAGCCACAGATATCCCAAAGGAGGAAGGCCCCCTGGATATTGTGTTACAAGAAAGCAGGATGGATACACTATTTCTTTTTTTGTTCACTGAACCCAAAATGAACAGTTTTCTGCTGGGTATTATGACTGCTTAATTTGTTTTGTCTTGGGGGGTGGATTAGAATGAGGGGAAATGTGTCATTTTACTGCTGAAACTTTAGGCCTCCCTACATGCCTGGGAAAAAGTTGTTGCCTTTGTTAGCAGGGAAAGGAGGCTGGGTGGAGCACTATTTCCTCTCAATTTCAAATATCCCTTCAGGGACTTTCCTAAAACAATAGAAAGGGAAAGACTAGAGATCTCTTCAAGAAAATTAGAGATACCAAAGGAACATTTCATGCAAAGATGGACACAATAAGGACAGAAATGGTATGGACCAAACAGAAGCAGAAGATATTAAGAAGAAGTTGCAAGAATACACAGAAGAACTATCCAAAAAAATCTTCACGACCCAGATAACCATGAGGGTGTGATCACTCACCTAGAGCCAGACATCCTGGAATGCAAAGTCAAATGGGCCTTAGAAAGCATCACTACAAACAAAGCTAGTAGAGATGATGAAATTCCAGTTGAGCCATTTCAAATTCTGAAAGATGATGCTGTAAAAGTGCTGCACTCAATATGCCAGCAAATTTGGAAAACTCAGCAGTGGCCACAGGACTGGAAAAGGTCAGTTTTCATTCCAATCCCAAAGAAGGGCAATGAAAAAAAATGTTCAAACTACTGCACAATTGCACTCATCTCACATGCTAGCAAATTAATGCTCAAAACTCTCCAAGCCAGGCTTCAACAGTATGTGAACTGTGAAATTCCAGATATTCAAGGTGGTTTTAGAAAAGGCAGAGGAATCAGAGTTCAAACTGCCAACATCACTGAAAAAGGGAGAGAGTTCTAGAAAAATATCTACTTCTGCTTTATTGACTATGCCAAAGCCTTTGACTGTGTGGATAACAACAGAGATCAAACTGCCAACATCATTGAAAAAGCGAGAGAGTTCCAGAAAAATATCTACTTCTGCTTTATTGACTATGCCAAAGCCTTTGACTGTGTGGATCATAACAAACTATGGAAAATTCTGAAAGAGATGGGAATACCAAACCATCTGACCAAGCAATAGTTAGAATTAGACATGGAACAACAGACTGATTCCAAATCGGGAAAGGAGTATGTCAAGGATGCATACTGTCACCCTGCCACCTCTTCTTAATATCTTCTGCTTCTGTTAGGTCCATACAATTTCTCTCCTTTATTGAGCCCATCTTTGCATGAAATGTTCCCTTGGTATCACTTTCTTGATGAAAGTGAAAAATGTTGGCTTAAAGCTCAACATTCAGAAAAAAGATACAGCAACCGGTCCCATCACTTCATGGCAAATAGAGAGGAAACAGTGGAAACAGTGTCAGACTTTACTTTTTTGGGCTCCAAAATCACTGCAGATGGTGACTGCAGCCATGAAATTAAAAGACGCTTACTCCTTGGAAGGAAAGTTATGACCAACCTAGACAGCATATTAAAAAGCAGAGATGTTACTTTGCCAACAAAGGTCCATCTAGTCAAGGCTATGGTTTTTCCAGTGGTCATGTATGGATGTGAGAGTTGGACTGTGAAGAAAGCTTAGCGCTGAAGAATTGATGTTTTTGAAGTGTGGTGTTGGAGAAGACTCTTGAGAGTCCCTTGGACTGCAAGGAGATCCAACCAATCTGTCCTTAAGGAGACTAGTCCTGGGTGTTCATTGGAAGGACTGATATTGCAGCTGAAACTACAATACTTTGGCCACCTGATGAGAAGAGCTAACTCATTTGAAAAGACCCTGATGTGGGGAAAGATTGAGGGCAGGAAGAGAAAGGGACAACAGAGGATGAGATGGTTGGATGGCATCACCGACTCGATAGACATGGGTCTGGGTGGACTCTGGGAGTTGGTGATGGACAGAGAGGCCTGGTGTGCTGCGGCTCATGGGGTTGCAAAGAGTTGGACACGACTGAGCGACTGAACTGAACTGAACTTACTAACTCTACGGTGTGCTTGTGTGAATGAATGACACACTCTGCATAAAGCAAATGATGAGCCCTGCTCTGCAACTTCATGGTGCCTCACAATGACTGAAGGCAGCCCCAAAAAGGGGAGCCTTGTTGGGGATTTATACGCAGCTGCCAATGCCAAGAGACATCCCACGTCCCTGCGAGGGGAGCGGCCAGCAGTGGGCGAAGTGTGTGGACTGAACTTTCCTTTCTTGGTCAGCTTTTCCTGGTCTCTCTGACTGTTTCATAATTGCATGGGGAATTAGAACTGCTAACCTAATCTGTTGGATCATAGACTTTCAAGGGACTTGTGATCCATGCTGTTACTATGTAGTTTTACTTAGACCCCATGTATGAAAGGGCCTAGCCTTGCTAGGAGACATTTGGGAGCAATACAGAACTCTGACTCCAGGAATATCTCTCAGGTTAGAGGTCACTGTCTTGGCTGCCTGCCTCGGGGGTCAGAGACCTGAAAGTGAGTCTTTGTCATGGCTGTGCCTCCAATCTATGTGGATAGAAGCATTGCTGCTCACCATGAGGTTTTTGAGGACACAGATTGGGAATTTCAGGATCTGGTCAGACTGGAAACGAAATGGGTTTCTTCTTTCGGTAGTACTAGCTCTTAGCAGACCAGAGAAGCCTAGAGAGCTTGTGTCTCAACTCCCTAGATGGTCTTTTTGTGGAATCTGTGAACTGGAAGTGTTGGTCCTAGTAGCTTGAGGTCAGAAATCACTTTTTCCTTGCAGGCCAACCCTCCACAACCCCTTTTGCTCTCACATATACTGGTGTGGTGACACTCAGAAAAGACATCTTGGGTTTTTTTGTTCATCCCTTTGTAACTCAATGGTTCTATTGTGTTCAGGACTGCACTTGGGAATGTGCATAGGCACACGGAACATGGATACTTCCCCTAGGAGACTTTTCAGAAAGCAACTCTGTTACACTCTGGGTGGCATCAGAGAAAAGGGCAAAGCAAACAAAGGTCTTGGCGGTAAGGAACTGAAAATCAGTCTGGTATGCCATCAGGTCTACCCCTTGCGCATCTCCACCCTACCTCGGCAGTAGAACTGGGAGGGACAAGTACGGTGCTTGCATCAGTAAGGGACAGGCTTAGTCTGACCAGGGGAGGAAAGCTTTAGTGGAGAGTCAGTGTACAGCCCCATCTAGAACAGGAAGGGACGCTTCCGGTGGGAAACAAGCCACAGCTGTAGATGCTGCTTTTTTCTCTCTTACAGATGGGAGCTAACAGTTCCAGAACCGCTCCTTTAAAATGTCTTTTTAAAAGCTGGGACAGGTTTGATCCCCCAAATTTTATTTTATTATTCTACCCCTTGCGCATCTCCACCCTACCTCGGCAGTAGAACTGGGAGGGACAAGTACGGTGCTTGCATCAGTAAGGGACAGGCTTAGTCTGACCAGGGGAGGAAAGCTTTGGTGGAGAGTCAGTGTACAGCCCCATCTAGAACAGGAAGGGACGCTTCCGGTGGGAAACAAGCCACAGCTGTAGATGCTGCTTTTTTCTCTCTTACAGATGGGAGCTAACAGTTCCAGAACCGCTCCTTTAAAATGTCTTTTTAAAAGCTGGGACAGGTTTGATCCCCCAAATTTTATTTTATTATTTTTTTAATTTTTATTTTTACTTTATTTTACATTACTGTATTGGTTTTGCCATACATTGACATGAATCCATCTCGGGTGTACATGAGTTCCCAATCCTGAACGGCGCCCCCCCCACCTCCCACCCCATATCAACACTCTGTGATCCCCCAAATTTTAAAAGACACACCTAATTTTCTTCTGTGATACTGAATGGCCACAGTATCCTTTGGAAGATGAGAAATGCTGGCTGGTTGCAAGGTCTCAGTTAATGTGGTTTTACAATTAGACCAGTTCTGTAGAAAACAAGGGAAATGGGTAGAAGTGACAGAAGTGTTGGTCTTTATCTCCCTGTGAGAAATGCCAGACTAGTGTCCTAAGGGTGCAGATTGGCTGTGAAACCGTCAGCTCCCTTCTGTCCTCTTACTTTGCCCAGTATCTGGGGCTCCCAAATGAACAGGCTGAGAATCAGGGTACTCCTCCAGGAGGGGCTGCCTCAGTCTTGGTAGAATTTCAAACAGTACCAATTGCAGTCAAGACTAACGAGAGGATTCAAAAAGTACATAGAAGCCTTTATGGGACTGACTTTACTTTATGACCTTACTTGGAGAGATATAACGCATGTCTTCGGACAGACACTGACTCCTAACTCTAGAGCTTGAGTTTTGGGGGAAGCTACTACTTTAGGAGATGAATGGCTTGAACTGAGACAAGGGGAAAGAGGGAACACGAAGTAGCCCTCCTCCCTATGGGAGCCAAGTGGTTCCCATAACAGAGCCAGTGTGTCAGATGTATTCCCGAAGGACTCAAATGAGCGTGCATGCTGACACTTTAGACTCTGCTAAGTTGACTGACATAGAACAGGGAGAGAAGAAAAACTCCTGGTAAATTCCTAGACAGGCTACAGGAGGCTCTCCACAAGTTTACTGACGTTGATTCCAAAAGTTCAGAGGGAGAAATAATCTTAAAAGATAGATTTCTCACTGGGGCTCCAGTCGGCTCCAGATATCTGCCATAAGTTACAAAAACAGGTGTTTGGACCACATCAGTCTTTAGAAAAACTGTTACAGCTGGCTCAGATGGTATACTATGGTAGAGAATACAAGGAGGAAAACAAGAAGCAAAGAAAGAACCAGATGAAAGACTGAAGCCCCAACAATGTCTGTTAGAGCCACTCTGAAACAGCCTGAGGAAAAATGCCCAGAGGAACCCAGGTGAAAAGGGATGGCCTTGTTATTACTGAGGAAAGGAGGGGGCATCTCAAGCGGGATTGCCCTCAGGCATCTAAGCTGCCCTCGGCTCCATGTCCAGTCTGCAAAGGACCATACTAGAGAAGAGACTGCTCTCCAAGGTGCAGGCCCCAGGGGGTGGATTCTTAAGACAATCAGGACTGACTGCAGGTGCCTGGGGGTCCCTACACAAGTTCCCCCTGAGGAGCCCTGGGTAGTAACAACCATGGGGGGCTAATCAGTCAGTTTCTTTCGGACACTGGGGCCACGTTCTTCACGCTCACTGAAGCCCCTGGGCCGCTCTTCTCCTGATCCACGACTGTTTCGGGGCTGTCTGGATGAGCCAAATGCTATCATTCCAGTCATCCTTTAAGCTGCAGCTCAGACTCTATGCTGTTTTCTCATGAGTTTCTGATTGTGCCAGAGTCTCCGTCACTCCTTCTGGGGAATGATGTATGGAACAAGGTCCAGGCCTTTGTTTTCATAAATATGGAACCCACTCTTTTAATTGACAAAATGCAAATCCTAAAGTGTGGGCTGATGGAAAAACTATGAGTCAAGCACGAGATGCTGTTCTTGTCATTAGCGAGCTCAATGAATCTCATTTATTTCCACATCAAAAGCAGTACCCACTAGAGTCTGACGTTAAGGAAGGGTTAAAATCCTTTTAACCCATCATTGAAAATTAAAGGAACGGGGCTATTAATTCCCTGTAATAGTCCATGCAACATTCCTATTTTGGGTGTAAAAAAAGTAAAATGATAAATGGAGACTTCTTCAAGATATACAAATAATAAGTGTCTAATCCTTATACTCTATCATCTGAAATTCCTAAATGAGCCAAACATGACTTTAAGACAATTGAGAGGATTCTTGGGCATTACAGGTTACTATAATTTGGATTCTGGGTTATGGGGAACTTGCCTGGTCTTTATATAAACTTATAACTGAGACTCAGTAGGCCCAAACCAACAAATTGGTCCCCAGAGACTCAAAAGGCTTTTAAGACTGTTCAAACTGCTCTCTTGCAGACTCCTGCTTTGAGCTTGCCCACAGGATCAGAGTTTTGTTTGTTTGTTACTGAAAAAAAGGTTATGACCACATTCCTTAAGGGTAATTGCTACTATTGTTTTGCTAATACCTAAAGCTCTAACCTGTATGCAGAGCACATCATGAGAACAAGAAAGGTCTGTCTAGTCAAGGCTATGGTTTTTCCAGTGGTCATGTATGGATGTGAAAGTTGGACTGTGAAGAAAGCTGAGCACCAAAGAATTGATGCTTTTGAACTGTGGTGTTGGAGAAGACTCTTGAGAGTCCCTTGGACTGCAAAGAGATCCAACCAGTCCATTCTGAAGGAGATCAACTCTGAGATTTCTTTGGAAGGACTGATGCTGAAGCTGAAACTCCAGTACTTTGGCCACCTCATGCAAAGAGTTGACTCATTGGAAAAGACCCTGATGCTGGGAGGGATTGGGGGCAGGAAGAGAAGGGGACGACCGAGGATGAGATGGCTGGATGGCATCACTGACTCGATGATATGAGTTTGAGGGAACTCTGGGAGTTGGTGATGGACAGGGAGGCCTGGCGTGCTGCGATTCATGGTGTCGCAAAGAGTAGGACACGACTGAGCAACTGAACTGAACTGAAAGCTCGTAAGTTTACTAATAGGCAAAATCTTACTGTACTGACATCTCATGATGTAAGTGGGATCTTAAACTCTATAAAGTTCAGAGCAACAATGCTCCACCTTTAAAGCTGCTGTAACTCAAGGGGTCTCAAAAGCTCTAGGAATAGAATATCATTTATACTGTTCCTGAAGACCCCAATCCTCAGGAAAGCTGAAAAGGCTAATAACATTACTATGAGGCATCTGTGTAAGCTAACTCAGGAAACACAAGACTGTAGGTTTAAAGTTTTACCCATACCTTTAATGAGGGCTCGAACCTCACCCCCTCAATATGGGATTATCTCAATGACAGACTGCTTTTGTACACAGATACTGTCATAGATCCTGAAGCCTTAGAATTAACTATGTGCCTTAGCTTTCAGCTTTTCAACCTCCTCATCAATTGAAGGCTTCCCATGGTGGGTTTCTCCACTTCAAGGAAAGGGCTTTCTTCAGCTCCGCAAATACCTTCACCAACAAAAATCATATGTGACGCCTCTTCTTCATCTAATGACAGCTAACAACTCTCAGATGGACTGATGTAACTATGGACATAATGTAACTTCTAATTTTGATTATGTTTTAGCTTGGCTTAATGACTATTTTGCCTTACATCTGTAACTGTGTAACTGGATTTGTTTCTGAAAGCTCTTAAGTTACAAATGGTTGTCCAGGCCCCTATGGATGCCACAGCCTCCTCCAACTATTACTTGGGGCCCCTGGATCAGAGACCCTCAATATGAGAGTTAGGAGAATATGTTGCCTCAATAATTTAGGGACAATGGCCCTCAACAGCAGGAAGTAGTTATGGAATGAAAACAATGCCCCTTTCCCTTGGCAACATAATTCTCCTGAAAGAAAAGGGTGGGATGAGAGAGTCAATTCCTAGGAGGTTGATAAGAAGTCCGGGGTTCCTTAGGAGAGAGGGATTTGGAGGAGATAGGGGTCTGGAATTCGCAAGGAGGAGGGAAGGGCAAACGTCATTTCTTTTTCTCTCTCTACATTCCTTAATCTTAGTCACATAAAACCTTTTTTTCTTTAAGCCCAGAGCTAATGACTGCACAGAATAAAACCTCATCTTGCTCAGTTCAGTTCAGTTCAGTTGCTCAGTTATGTCAGCTTTGTTTGACTCTTTGCAACACCATGGATTGCAATATGCCAGGCTTCCCTGTCTATCACCAACTCCCAGAGCTTACTCAAACACATGTCCATTGAATCGGTGATGCCATCCAACGATCTCATCCTCTGTTGTCCCCTTTTCCTCCCACCTTCAGTCTTTCCTAGCATAAGGGTCTTCTCAAATGAGTCAGTTCTTCACATCAGATAGCCAAAGTATTGGAGTTTCAGCTTCAGCATCAGTCCTTCCAATGAACACCCAGGACTGATCTCTTTTAGGATGGACTGGTTGGATCTCCTTGCAGTCCAAGGGACTCTCAAGAATCTTCTCCAACACCACAGTTCAAAAGCATCAATTCTTCAGCACTCAGCCTTCTTTATAGTCCAACTCTCACGTCCAAACATGACTACTGGAAAAACCATACCGTTGACTAGATGGACCTTTGTTGGCAAAGTAATGTCTCTGCTTTCTAATATGCTGCCTAGATTGGTCATAACTTTCCTTCCAAGGAGTAAGCGTCTTTTAATTTCATGGCTGCAGTCACCATCTGCAGTGATTCTGGAGCCTCAAAAAATAAAGTCTCTCACTGTTTCCCCATCTATATCCCATGAAGTGATGGGACCAGATGCCATGATCTTTGTTTTCTGAGTGTTGAGCTTTAAGCCAACTTTTTCACTCTCCTCTTTCACTTTCATCAAGAGTCTGTTTAGCTCTTCTTTGTTTTTTGCCGTAAGTGTGGTGTCATTTGCATATCTGAGGTTATTGATATTTCTCCCGGCAATCTTGATTCCAGCTGTGTTTCTTCCAGTCCAGAGTTTCTCATGATGTACTCTGCATAGAAGTTAAATAAGCAGGGTGACAAAGCAGGGTGACAGTATGCATCCTTAACATACTCCTTTCCTGATTTGGAACCAGTCTGTTGTTTCATGTCCACTTCTAACTGTTGCTTCCTGACCTGCATACAGATTTCTCAAGAGGCAGGTCAGGTGGTCTGGGATTCCCATCTCTTTCAGAATTTTCCACAGTTTATTGTGATCCACACAGTCAAAGGCTTTGGCATAATCAATAAAGCAGAAATCAATGTTTTTTTGGAACTCTCTTGCTCAAGGATATGTTTTTCTTTAAACTCTGTACCAATGACTATATAACAACAATGCATCCTGCTTGAGGACATGTTTCTCCTTCTTGAGAATCTTCTGAATAATTCTGTCATTTTAAAATGTATATTATTGGAGTGGGTCTCGTAAGACCTTTGTATTGTTAGTCTTAATCTCATTATCTTAAAATGTATATTGTGGGAGTGGGTCTGGTAAGACCTTGACAACCTTGAGACATTCTTTTGATTTATTGTAATAACCAATTGAAAAACTATATAACTCCCTTTTCTAAGACTATCGAGGGGGGCACTCTCCATCCCCCTTCTGATGTCCATGTCAGAAGCTTTCTGTGTCTGTTTTTTACTTTAATAAAACTGCTACAGAAAAGCTCTTGAGTGATCAATCCTAGTCCCTGGTCCTGAAGCTAAATCTTCTTTTTTGGAGATCATGAATCCAACATCATTCACCATAAACTATCAATAGTGCAGATTAAGAAAGGCCAGGAGGTCTTGGTAAACTTTGGGCCACATTTTGGTACATCCAGAATGGCCACAACATAATAATTACATTAGTGTTACCACTGATCTTTGTACACCACCTCTAATAGGGACCACAAAGAACTTTACTGAGTGGATATATTTCCCTTGAAATTGATAACAGACTGAATACATACACACATATATATGAAACAAATCATGGGAAACATTTAGTTGTATCTCAATATCACACCTAGATTGAAAGGAACATTTTGAGCCCATGGCTAAATTATTTCACAGTACTATCTGCCAGTGCCCCCGTGTGAGCCATCACACACCTTTCTGGAAAACAAGTGTGGGTTTTGTAGCCACACTTCTGGTCTTCCACCAGCGTGGGTTCTTTTCCTCATGGGGGTTGGCTCAGTGCAGCTAATTTGTGCCTGATTCAGGTGTTTGTTGATGAGTTTCTTAAACACTTTGTGACACTTCCACTGAGACTATGGGACTAGCATATTAGAGTTGGTGTTATAAGTTATTTAATTTAAAAGAAGAGACATACAGATCTCAAGGAAGCCCAAAGGAAGCTAAAAAAATTTCACCTCTGGGAGGAGATTTTCCTAATAAGAGAAAGTAAAAATATTTAAAATAAATGGACACCGATCTCAAATGATACAGGCAAAGAGACACAGTTTCCTGATGACTTTTAGAAAACATACTTTTTTAATATAAATTTATTTGTTTTAATTGGAGGCTAATTATTTTACAATATTGTATTGGTTTTGCCATACATCAACATGAATCCACTATGGGTGTACACATGTTCCCCATCCTGAACACCCCTCCCACCTCCCTTCCCATACCATCCCTCTGGGTCATCCCAGTGCACCAGCCCCAAGCATCCTGAATCCTGCATTGAACCTGGACTGGCGATTCGTTTCATATATGATATTATACATGTTTCAATGCCATTCTCCCAAATCATCCCACCCTCTCCCTCTCCCACAGAGTCCAAAAGACAGTTCTATACATCTGTGTCTCTTTTGCTGTCTCGCATACAGGGTTATCAGTACCATCTTTCTAAGTTCCATATACATGTGTTAGTATACTGTATTGGTGTTTTTCTTTCTGGCTTACTTCACTCTGTATAATAGGCTCCAGTTTCATCCACCGCATGAGAACTGATTCAAATGTATTCTTTTTGATGGCTGAGTAATACTCCATTGTGTACATGTACCACAGCTTTCTTATCCATTCATCTGCTGATGGCATCTAGGTTGCTTCCATGTCCTGGCTATTATAAACAGTGCTGTGATGAACACTGGGGTACACATGTCTCCAGAAAACATACTTTTAAAAAATGACAAAGTAATTCTCTTAAACCAGCAGCCACCTTTATACCTAATGATTCCCCACAAGAGACATTCTCATTAGAAGCCAGACAATGTAAGAATATTTACTCTAACCATCCGATCAGGCTATTGTTTCACAGAGCTGAAGCAATCAAAAGAGAATGTTCACAAGGTCCCACTACCACAAATTTGCTCACCCATTGTAGGTACGACTATTACTCTTTCTTGTTTTCAATTATTATTTCAGTTCAGTTCAGTTCAGTCACTCAGTCATGTCCTACTCTTTGCGACCCCATGAATTGCAGCACGCCAGGCCTCCCTGTCCATCACCATCTCCCAGAGTTTACTCAAACTCACATCCATCGAGTCGGTGATGCTATCCAGCCATCTCATCCTCTGTTGTCCCCTTCTCCTCCTGCCCCCAATCTCTCCCAGCATCAGAGTCTTTTCCAATGAGTCAACTCTTCGCATTAGGTGGTCAAAGTATTGGAGTTTCAGTCAGCATCAGTCCTTCCAATGAAGACCCAGGACTGATCTCCTTTAGGATGGACTGGTTCTATCTCCTTGCAGTCCAAGGGACTTTCAAGAGTCTTCTCTAACACCAGAGTTCAAAAGCATCAATTCTTCGGCACTCAGCCTTCTTTATAGTCCAACTCTCACGTCCAAACCTGATTACTGGGAAAACCATACCCTTGACTAGATGGATCTTTGTTGGCAAAGTAATGTCTCTGCTTTCTAATATGCTGCCTAGGTTGGTCATAACTTTCCTTCCAAGGAGTAAGCGTCTTTTAATTTCATGGCTGCAGTCACCATCTGCAGTGATTTTGGAGTCCAGAAAAATAAAGTCTGACACTATTTCCACTGTTTCCCCATCTA
>SJXQ01010467.1:87993-124159 GCA_006408695.1 Aepyceros melampus
TCTCCATCTTTGGCTGCAAAGAATATAATCAGTCTGATTTCGGTGTTGGCCATCTGGTGATGTCCATGTGTAGAGTCTTCTCTTGTGGTATTGGAAGAGGGTGTTTGCTATGATCAGTGCGTTCTCTTGGCAAAACTCTATTAGTCTTTGCCCTGCTTCATTCTGTACTCCAAGGCCACATTTGCCTGTTACTCCAGGTGTTTCTTGACTTCCTACTTTTGCATTCTAGTCCCCTATAATGAAAAGGACATCTTTTTTGGGTGTTAGTTCTAAAAGGTCTTGTAGGTCTTCATAGAACCATTCAACTTAAGCTTCTTCAGCATTACTGGTTGGGGCATAGACTTGGATTACTGTGATATTGAATGGTTTGCCTTGGAAATGAACAGAGATCATTCTTTTGTTTTTGAGATTGCATCCAAGTTGTGCATTTCAGACTCTTTTTTGACCGTGATGGCTACTCCATTTCTTCTAAGGGATTCCTGCCCACAGTAGTAGATATAATGGTCATCTGAATTAAATTCACCCATTCCAGGCCATTTTAGTTCTCTGATTCCTAGAATGTCAACGTTCACTCTTGTCATCTCCTGTTTGACCACTTCCAATTTGCCTTGATTCATGGACCTGACATTCCAGGTTCTTATGCTATATTGCTCTTTACAGCATTGGACCTTGCTTCTATCACCAGTCACATCCATAACTCGGTATTGTTCTTGCTTTGGCTCCATCCCTTCATTCTTTCTGGAGTTATTTCTCCACTGATCTCCAGTAGCATACTGGGCACCTACTGACCTGGGGAGTTCCTCTTCAGTGTCCTATCATTTGGCCTTTTCATACTGTTCATGGGGTTCTCAAGGCAAAAATGCTGAAGTGGTTTTCCATTCCCTTCTCCAGTGGACTACTTCTGTCAGTTATAAAGATTATTATTTAGGACCTGGCTATGTTTCTACCTATGTCAATCCTGCCACTTGGGCATCAGAGCCCACTTACTCTTGCCCACTCCAGAATATTGCTGAAGCAATTTCCCCCATCTTGCATCATTATTTCCCCCTGTATACTTTATTATTTTAATTGGCAGAGAAATAGGCTGTTCTTTTCCTCATTAGAAACATTTTCTCAATTTTAAATCTCAGTATCATAAAGATGTTATTGTTTAGTCACCAAGTTGTGTCCAACTCTTGCGATCCTGTGGACCATAGCCCATCAGGCTCCTCTGTGCATGGAATTTCCCAGGCAAGAATACTGGAACGGGTTCCCACTTCCTTCTCCAGGGGATCTTCCCTACCCAGGGATCAAACCTCCTGCATTGATATGGGTTACCACTGGGCCAGCAGGGAAGCCATCATAAAGATATTAATTCTTTCCAAATTGATGTAATGATTAAACATAATTCCAACAACAGTATTCACTCTTTAAAAAAGAAGTTATTTAAATAATAGGTTATATAATTTTAAATCCTTCATTTACACTAAAGGCTGGTGAGGTTTAAGTGACGTTCCTAATATGATATTGCTGGCTAGTTGGCAGTGCCAACAGCACATGAACCAGGTCTCCTAGTTCAGTGTTTTTTCCCTGCTTCCTATGCTGCCTCCTCCATACTCTAGCTGATATCTGCTATGTACATCACTTCCACTGAACATGACCAACTTATTTGATGCTGTCAAATAAAAACCATTCCTAGGAACCTGTACCTGGCTTCAGGATTAAAAAAAAATTGGAAGTCTTCAGCAAGACATGACAAGATAAATATCAAACACTGATAATATGTTGTCAGCTTTCCAGGCAAGAAGAGACACTATTAATTTTTCCAAGAAATGAGTCACCTAACTTTTGCTTTTTACCAAGAATTTAGCTCAGTAGGTACAGGGCTGACTCTCAGTCGGAAATCAGTTTGAAAGTCAATTATGCACAGTTGTTTCATTTCCATTCCTGAAATTATCTTTTATTTCCTTTCATCCCAGCAGTAAGAACTAAGTTCCAGTGGTTAGGGCCATCTACTTCCGAGTTCTTACTGTCTCTACACTGTGTGTAGAATCAGTCATGTCTGATTCTTTGCAACCCCATGGACTGTAGCCCCCAGGCTCCTCTGTCCATGGAATTCTACAGGCAAGAATACCAGAGTGGGTAGCCATCTCTACATTAGGTCCTTCTAATCTTCTTCGCTATGGTCAGGAACTCCTCAGCATACATCCCTTCTACACCCCCTTTTACCCTTGTCCTTTTGTTGGCTAGAACCCCCATCTAGTTTTACTCATGGTGACACACAAGGAGAACAAAAAAATGTCTCTGGGTGGTGGATTAGGAACCACCTTTACTTCTTAAGCTTCATGTTCTTCTGCAGAAAAACAGGGTCATAGGGCAGCAATAAGAGAGACACGGGTTGAGAAATGTGCACATGTGTTTGACCACCTTTGATCTCACTGAATCATCAGTCCAGAGGACACAGCACGTGGCAGCAGCCGCCACTCTTGTCTACTGCTACTGAAGGGAGTGCCCACTGGGATGGAACTGTGATTTGGATGTGGCTAGAGGAGATGACGCCTCTTCCAGTTTGCTACTGCACTCTCTGTTGTGCGAGTGGAGAAGACTTCCAGGGAAAGAACTCAAACCAGATCCGCAATTCATGTGTAGGTATGTCTGAGAAAACAGGCAGGAGGAGAAGCTGACAGAAACCAATTGCAGGCAGGACTCCAGATTCCTAGGAGAGCAATCGTCACAAAGGGGACAGTGCAGAGTGCCCAGCTGCAAGCAGCACCAGGGCTGGAGAGCTGGTCAGCACGGGAGTTCTAGAACCAATATAACATTGATTACCTAAACTTATCTAGACCAGCTATTGCCCACTGGTATCTTGCATAAGTTCTGGGGAGGAGGGTGAGGGGTACATTTAGGCTGCAGGTAAAACTGAAGACCTGCCTTTGAGAGCTGTTACCATCCAAGTATGTGATTAAGTGTGAACATGGGTTGCCTGGGCATGCTAATGGTTAGTCTCTGAGATGATTCTCATAGATTTACTTAGTTTGCATTTTCTATCTTGATAAAAAGTTTGCCAAAGTCATAAAACAGAGAACACAACGAGCCTTACAATTTACATAGCTAATTTCTGTATGCTTTTGATAACACTGTCACATTTGTGACAGTTTTTCACTATTTTTTGCCCTGCCATATTGGGAGGGCACATGAGGATTTTACAGTGAGACGGTGGGGTAGAGAGCCTGTGGTCCTTGCTGTTCTCCCAACACTGTGCTTGTGGTTGGCATCTCTCTGATACAATGGCAAACAGAGGAGAGGGAGCTGTTTGTCTCCTTTTCAAAGAAAAAGGCAAGAGCTGAGCTACTGCAAGCCCTCAGCTAACCTTCATTTGAATTAGAAAAAACCATCTGGGGGGAGTTACCGCTCTAGGGAGTGCAGATTGGTGCCCTTGCACAAGCAGAAAAAGTGCTCCATTCTCCTGGAACACACATGTGGGAAGGTGTGTAATCTGAGCTTAGTGAACCGCATTTCACACGAGACTCTAGTCCCCGTGTGTGCCCGTGTGCACCAAACCACCGGAACAGCTGTGCATAATTGTACAACCGCGTGTATCGGTCCCTGTCAGAGCATCGGAGAAGCTCATATGAGAGGAGACCTGCGAAAAAAGGCAGCACCAGCGTTGGCCTGAGCAGCAGAGTAGCCAACCATGGTCCAGCTAAGTGGTATCAGTGTTAAGGGAACCGCTGGAGCGGAGATCCACACAGAAAGTAAGCGGTGGTCGGTGTGGAACGGTAAGGGTAGAAACAGCAATAGAATGAAGTGAAGCCTGGGTTGTTTGGTGGTGGGAACACTTAAGATATTTACTGGGAACTCTCAGGCATTACACACCAGAATGAGGTGATTATGTCTTATAGTGTTTGCCCAAACCTACACAAACTGGGTGAGCCTGGTGAAGCTCTAATCATACCATCTGACTTCACAGTCATGGTGCCAGGCCAACCAAGGTACCACAGATCCTTGGCCAGAATAAGGGGCAAGTTGATCAAATTTCTTTGGGGGAGTCTTTTCATTTAGAGGCAGAAAAAAATGGCATCTGGTCTTCCAGATAAAGCACACTGAGACTGTGAAGAGATCTAACTTCCTTGCCACGTGGAAGAAGGTATAGCCTGTGGATGAGAGTGGGATCAACACACAGTAAGAAGAATGAGAGTAACAGTTAGAGTGAGAATGCCAGCAAGAAAGAATGAGAGTGAGTGAGAGAGAGAGAGAGAGAGAGAGAGAATGGAAGGGAGAGGGGATGAGAGGCGAGAAAGACCAATTTGGAAAATATATTTTAGTCCCTAGATCTAGCTGTGACTGAAGTCTACTCCTACACTTCCAGGACTGAAAGCCAGTATATTTCCTTTTCACTTACACTAGTTTAAACTGGATTTCTAACATTCTAAATGAATGACTTCTAACTAATACAGGCAGGGAGACTTGGAAGGGCTATGAGCCTTGAGTTATGCAACTTGAGCTATGCAACTACCTCTAATTCAAGAGACCCTTTGAACCTGGGAACCTTCAATGCGTTACAAATTGCCAATACATCTTCATCTCATTAAGAACACTAGAGAGGGTGTGGCCAGGATGGCAGAGTAGGAAGACCCTAAGCTCATCTCCTCCCCTGGGCACACCAAAATTGCAACAACCCACAGAACAACTATTGATGAGAATGACTTAAAGACAAGCAGAAAAGATTTTCCACAACTAAAGCTATAAAGAAGGAATCATAATGAGACAAGTAGGAGGGATGGAGGTACAGTGGAGTCAAGACTTAGAGAAAGTGGAAGTGAAGTCGCTCAGTAGTGTCTGACTCTTTGTGACCCCTGGACTGTAGCCTACCAGGCTCCTCCGTCCGTGGGATTCTCCAGGCAAGAGTACTGGAGTGGGTTGCCATTTCTTTCTCCAGGAGATCTTTCCAACCTAGGGATTGAACCGAGTCTCCCGCACTGCAGGCAGATGCTTTACCATCTGAGTCACCAGGGAAGACTCAGAGAGGTGAACCACAAATGGGAGGATAATCACAATTGCAGAGATTCTCCCCAAGGAACAAAGGAAGCAAGCCCCACACTAGGTTCTCCAGATCTGGGGTCCTACACTGGGGTGATGAGCCCCTAGAACATCTGGCTTTAAAGGGGGCTTGAATATGAGAGAGTCAGAGGGTTGTGGGAAATACAGGTTCCACTCTTAAAGGGCTCCCACAAAATATGATGCTCTGAGATTTAGTAAAGAGTCACCAATTTGAAAGAAGCCTGGGTCAGACCAAATTGCTGATCTTGAAGAGTATCCAAGAGAAGCAAGAAGCAACTGTGACTTTCCCTAGGACAGAAATGTTGGTGGTAGCCATTTTGGGGAGCTCATCCTACCATTAAGATACTGGTGCTGGCAAGCACAATTTTGGAGTCCTCTCTTTCCCCTATTAGCACTTGCCTACCAGCCAGTTGGCATCAGTCCTGGGGCCCTTTTGGCTACACAAGCAGATGCCCAGGACCCAGCCCTGCCTACCAGTGGGCTGGCAGCCTCTGCGTGAAGCAGGACCAACATGCCCAATATGGCACTTACCAATATGCACAGTAGTTGACCCTTTTAGGGCTTCTCAGGTGGCACTAATGGTAATCCACCTGATAATGCAGGAGATGCAAAGACATGCAGGTTCAGTTCCTGAGTCAGGAAGATCCTCTGGAGAAGGAAATGGCAACCCACTCCAGTGTTCATGCCTGGAAAATTCCATGGACAGAGGAGCCTGGGGGGCTACAGTCTATGAGGCTGCAGAAAGCTGGACACACACAGTTGACTCTTTAACACAGCCCACAGAGAGGGCACCCCTTGAGCATGGTGACCAGAGGGGCTGTGCTGCAGAGGATGTCTCCTACAAAAGGTCACTTCAAGATTAGAAAAGAAAACCAACCTACCTAATACATAGACATAAAAACAGAGAGTTAGGCAAAATGAGGCGACAGGACTATATTCCAAGTGAAGGAATAAGATAAAATCCCAGAAGAACTAAACAAAGTGGAGACGAGCAATCCACCCAATAAAAAGTTCAAGGTGATGAGCATAAAGATGCTCAATGAACTTGAGAGAAGAAAGGATGAACACAGTGGAAAGGTTGACAAAGAGTTAATAAAATACAAAGAAGAACCAAACAGACACAAAGAATACATAACTCAAATAAAAAATACACCAGGAGGAAACAACAGTAGATTAGATAATACAGAGGACTGGATCAAGAGTAAAAGGAAGACAGAGTAATGGAAATCACCCAAGCTGAACAGAAAAAACCAACAAACAGAATTTTAAAAAGAACGGTTTATGAAACTTCTGAGGAAACATCAAGTATACATACTAACATTCACATTATAGGGGTCCCAGAAGGAGAAGAGAGATAGAAAGGGACACGGAAATTATTTGAAAAGATAATAGCTGAGAACTTCCAACCTGAGAAAGGAAGCAGATATTCAGGTCCGGAATCAAAGGGAGTCCTAAGTAAGAAGAGTCCAGAGATCCACACCAAAACATCATGTAATTAAAAACAGAAAAAACCAACAAACAGAATTTTAAAAAGAACGGTTTATGAAACTTCTGAGGAAACATCAAGTATACATACTAACATTCACATTATAGGGGTCCCAGAAGGAGAAGAGAGATAGAAAGGGACACGGAAATTATTTGAAAAGATAATAGCTGAGAACTTCCAACCTGAGAAAGGAAGCAGATATTCAGGTCCGGAATCAAAGGGAGTCCTAAGTAAGAAGAGTCCAGAGATCCACACCAAAACATCATGTAATTAACACGGCAAAAATAAAGATAAAGAGAGAATGTTAAAAAGCAGCAAGGGAAAAGCAACTGGCTACATATAAAGGAATTCCCATAAGACTACCCGATGCTTTTCAGCAGAAACTTTGGAGGTAAGTAGGGAGTGGCACATTATATTCAAAGTGATGAAAGGGGAAAACATACAACCAGAAATACTCTACCTAGCAAGGCAACCATTCACATTTGAAAGTGAGATAAAGAGTTTTACAGACAAGCAAAAGTTATAAGAGTTCCACATCACTAAACTGGTTTTGCAAGAAATGTTAAAGGGACTTCTCTAAGTGCAAATGAGAAAACTAAAACTAGAAATGTGAAAATTACAAAAGGAAAACATCTCATTGATAAAGGCAAATATACAGTAAAGACAGTAGATTAACCAATTATAGAGCTAGTCAGAAGATTAAGACAAAAGTAGTAAAATCACATATAACCACAATAAGTAGTTCAGGAATATACAATCAAAAGATGTAAAATATGAAATAAAAATATTAAATGTGGGGCCAGGGGTAAAAATGCAGGGCTGTTAGAATGCATTTGAATTTAAGAGCTTATCAACATGAAACAATCACATATACATAGGTTGTTATATACCACATGCATGTGTGCATGTGAAGTTGCTTCATTCGGGTCTCTGTGACCCTATAGACTGTAGCCCACCGGCACCTCCATGGGATTCTCCAGGCAAGAATACTGGAGTGGATTACCATGCCCTCTTCCAGGGGGATCTTCACAACCCAGAAATTGAACCTGTGTCTCTTACATCTCCTATACTGGCAGGCAGGTTCTTTACCACTAATACCACCTGGGAAGCATGGTAACCACAAGTCAAAAATCTATGATAGATACACATAAAAAAGGAGAAAGAAATCCAAACATAGCACTGAAGACCACATTAAATGGGAAGTCATCATATTAAACGGGAAGAGTGTAAAACAAAAAGATAGGAACAAAAAAGAACTAGAAAAACAGAAAACAGTTAACAAAATGACAATAGGGACAACAACAATCAGTTCAGTCACTCAGTCGTGTCCGACTCTTTGCGACCCCATGAACCGCAGCACACCAGGCCTCCCTGTCCATCACCAACTCCCGGAGTCCACTCAAACNATGGACTAAATGCTCCAATCAAAAGACACAGAATGGCTGAATGGATAAAAACAAGACCCAGGTATATGCTGCCTACAAGAGACTCACTTCAGATCTAAAGACACACGAAGACTAAAAAGTGAGAGGATGGAAAATACATTCCATGAAAATGGAAACAAAAGGAAATCTGGGGACCAATCCTGATATCAGATAAACAGACTTTCAAACAAAGACGAGAACAGGAGACAAAGAGGGACATTACGCAATGGCAAAGCAATCAACCCAACAAGAAGATACAACAACTGTAAACACACATTCACTCAACATCGGAACACCAAGATACATAGCAAATATTAACAAACATAAAGAAAAATTGACAGTAACATAATGAAACTAGAGGACATTTAACGCCCACTTACATCAATGGACAGAAAAATCAATAAGGAAACATTGAACTTAAATGACACATTAGAACTGATAAGACTTATTAAATATCTGCAGGAATTTCCATCCAAAAGCAACAGAATACACATTCTTTTCAAGTGCACATAGAACATTTTCCAGGAAAGCTCATAAGCTGCCTCAGTGAACAATAACAAAATTACACCAACAACAACAAAAAAAAAAGAGAGATTAATTCCTAAGGTCTTTCTGGTCAAGCCTTTTGGAACATAAAGAACATTTACCAAATGAGTATCCCTCTCAATATATTGATTTTTCATACTCAGATATTCATATTTTAAATACACATATATTTAAAAATATACAAATAAATATCTTCAACTAAATAAAGTCTGTACAGATTGCATTTTGTTTCAGTGATATGTCACAAAGCTGATACTCTATTCCCATCTTGGACCAGTTAGCTTCAAACAGAAGGTATCAATGACACTTATTAATCCTAACATGGACAAATTTATTCATAGGCCAGGCATAATAAAGTCTTAGCAGGATGAGCCAGTAATAAGGGGCAAATATCCAGAGTCCACTCTAGGTAGGAGTAGAACTGGGAGAAACTAACCTAGCTGTGGCTGTCATGGCCCGGTTCTGTGTTAGCAGTCGGCCCCTAAGGAGTCGGGCCTCCAAAGGCAGGAATTCCCAAAATATAGGAGGATCGGTATCTTAGACCAGCAGGGGTTTCAGGCTAGTGCTTCCATTCAAATGGAAAAAATGCCCACTTACACAGCTTGGCCATTATGGATGAAAGCTACAACTCAGTGGACATACGAGGATCAGGCGAATGTGCAATTTATTTTACCTGGTGGGTAAAAGGAATTTAGCTCAATTAGGTGCTAAGGATATAAATGAGACTGAGACATAGCGTATTTGCTCTCAAGTTGCTTACAATCTAGATGGAGACAGAATCATAAAGAGGTGATTTCAAACTTGTGTAGATAGTGGGGGAATTGGACATGAGAGGAGAAGAATGCATAGCTTGTTATGAGAACACAAAGGAGGTTCACTTATGCCAAACGAAGTAAGGTTTAGGATGACTTCTTGGAAAAGATGCTGCTTGAGCTGGTTGTAGCAGGCAAAGAAAGATGAGCAAGATTTACCATGAAAAGCCATGTATGTTAGACACACAAAACCATATTCAGGGCAGCTCAAGTAATTTCATATTATTACAGGAAAGCCAGAGGTCCAACGGGTCACTTATGCCATGCTAAGAAGTTTATCTCATGCAGGGACAGGTAGGGATGTTGAAAACTGACCATAATCCCCACCTCCAGTTCTCCTCTTCCTTTTAGTAATAGACACCCAAGGCTTCCCTGGTGGTTCAGATGGTTAAGAATCTGCCTGCAATGCAGGAGACCCAGGTTCAACGCCCTGGAGAAAGGAATGGCTACCCACTCCAGTATTCTTGCCTGGAGAATTCCACGCACAGAGAAGCCTGATGGGCTACACAGTCCATGGGGTCGCAAAGAGTCAAAGGTCGCAGAGGGTCACGCACGAGGAACTAACACTTTCACTTTTGCACTTTCCCTTCCTCCTCCACTGAGTTTTAGATGAGCACATATCTGTCCGATTAAGGAATATATTCCAGCCTCCCTTACAGTGGATGTCACATGTGACCAAGTTCTTGGGATGTAAATGGAAGTTAGGAGTATATTGTTCATTTACAACATTAAAAGGAAACTACTTGTTTCCACTTTTTCTTTACTCTCACCTTCCAGAGGTCTGAAATACAGGTGCAGTTAATAAAGCCAGCCTCAAACATGCCAACAATGACCACCCCTGGAGCAGGGAGCGCACTACGATGAAAGCAACCTGGATCCCAGGTAGCACAAAGAGAGAAGAGCTACTTCTTCATCCTGGACATCACCTTACTGGACTATTAAGTGAGAGAGAAATAAATTCCTTGTAGAGTCACTGTCTTTGGGATCTTTGTTCCAGCAGTATAGCCTATATCCTAACAAGAGAGGGAAGCAAAGAGAGTGCTGAGGCTTCTAACATAATTCTTGACTTGTCAGAAATGAAGGAGCTAGAAAAGGCTGAGACAACAAACATCTCTCTTTAATGATTATAGCTGAGTGAGACTAGGGCTGGCCAAGAACAAGATAAGCAAATATGCAGCCTTGTCTCAAGAGAAATAGGGAAAGCCCCTTGAAAACGATAAACTTCTCCCTGATTCTGAGAACCCAGTTCATCCACAGCATGACAGCTGCTAGCAACCACCTGAATGTTTTCCTTGCACTCTGCCCTGCAAAGCTGTATCTATTCTCATCTTCAAAAGCTGATTAAAAAGAAAAAAAAAAGTTGATTCCAATAAGCTTCTAATGAAAACCTCATTGACTAGCCCCACTTAGTCATTTTGTATTAACCATATTTGCAATGGGGAAAATTTACTTGTAACCCCCCTCTATTTCTTGAAGAAGATGGGTCTGCTAATTGAAAGGCCTATAAAAAAGTAACTTGTCAGGAGCACAAGTCTGGAAGTAGAAGCTGGGATAAAATGCATTCCTCCCAATAATAAAAGGTTGAGGAATCTGCCTAGGGCTCTGGGAGGTTGGGGAGTAGGGTGGAAAAAGATCCCTAGTGGCAGAAGCAGAGAGTACTCTGGGAAAAAGAAGTATGTTGTAGGCAATTTCAAGTGAATTGCTACAGTTTACACGGTGTACATCATGTGTCCCCTTCAGTAAATTCTGCCTTATTCCCTAAGACCCTGGTGGGAGAAGGAATAAGTGGGTGGGAGCTTGAATAGAGGATGTGGGAAAAGCTGACATCTGGATTACTAGGCCAAGAAAAGTGAGAGTCGGTGCCAGTGGTGAACAATTCTAGAATCTGAGACACTTTCCTTTAGTTATCAATTCAATAATTTTGAAATTATGTATATTGGATTGTCATAATCTGAGAGTTACCATTCACCCAATAATTACTGAGAGCCCATGACTAGAATAAAATTAATCATATTTTATAATTATAATTAAATACATATTAACTCTAATTAATGTAAGCTGGCAGTTATTAATTGCTTATGAGGATTTGGAACTGGAGCACTTTTCTTCTAGGTGAGCGTAGGGTGAATTTTAGGAAAGATCACGTGGAAGAGCTGCATCTGAGCTGGGTCTTGAAGAGTAGAGAGGCTTTGGTCATGCAAAGGCTTTGCAGAGGAATGGAATATCATGAACAATCTGACCAAGCCATAGATTTTTTCCCAGTAACTACTTACCAATGTCCACTCTATGTCAGGCACCATGCTAGGTCCCAGGGATAAGAAGATGAATTTGGCTTCATCAACTTCTGTTAACATGAAAGAAAGAAAGTCTTAGTCACTTAGTTGTGTCTGACTCTTTGCAACCCAGTAGGTGTAGCCTGCCAGGCACCTCTATCCATGGAATTCTCCAGGTAAGAATACTGGAGTGGGTAGCCATTCCCTTCTCCAGGGGACCTTCCCAACCCAGGGATCAAGCCAGGTCCCACATTGCAGGCAGATTCTTTACCGTCTGAGCCCCCAGGGAAGCTACTGCCAATTTTCTACTCGTTCTGTTACTGGTCTGCCACGTCTAGCAGGTCTTCTTGGACACAATTTTTTTTTTTTTTTTGTGGCCAGTTTTGTCTCTCTTGAACCTATGAGTGTGAGATGCTTCTTTTGTCCTTTCAATGTCCTATTTCCATTTATCTTTTTAACCTGTAATTGATGATCATTTCTCTAATTTATTGAGGTCAATTAAATCTTCTAACTTGGCATATCAATCTGTTTGGGGTCACATGTAAAATTTATGAAGACTTTCACTTTCTTTCCACTGTGCAGACCCACATTTCAGTATCCTTTCATGCCAGTGTATAGTAAACTTTGGAAGTAAGATAAGAAATAGGGATCCAGAATCCCAGGTCACAAAAACCTAGCACATCTGTAACTGACCACAATTTTGTCAGTTGAAATTGCAGTGATGTCTCTTACACAACAGTTGTAACTTCATCAGCATAAACTTGAGTACCTACCACATGTGGAAACATGATGCTCAATGCATTGACCTTTGTTCGTGAGAGGCTTACAGTCTAGATGAGGAGGCAAATAGACAACAAATACTCATTTGTTTACCCCTCTTCCTAATGGTTAAGAGAAAACAAAAGTGAGAATGTGAGAACAAGAAGGAATTCCCTTTTCCTCTGCCCTACCCTGTGACGAGCTACCTTCAGAAGGAAGAAGTTATTAACTTGATTGGTCAGAGCCCAGGCCACTAACAAGTCCACATTTCACCAGTGGTTGGGGTCACTTTATTTTGAGGGGTCACATGGTCAGGAGAGCTGCTCTTGCTCCAAGTAGGACCAGTCCGCTTTCTATTTGATGCACACCTGGATGAGTAAGGCCGGTCTGCTAGCATACCTGATCATCTTCTCCTCTCTTTCTGCAGGCATGCTTACACATGACAGTCCCCAAGCCTACAGGGTGGAGGTGGAGCAGGGAATTATGAAGCTTCCCTTCAGCCTTAAACCTAAGCCATGTGATTCAGTCTTTTGGCAGAGTTCTTCTCTGGAGGTTATTGGGTGCTAGCTCAGCTATGAATAAGATGATCCTTTGGTTCCTATTCCAATTTCTTTCTTCGGTAGAGTTCCCTTGGGAACTCTAAAGCAAGGAGAGATGATCAGCGGAGTAGGATTTGGCTGTTTCTCATCCTTGAGTGTGGCATCCACATTTTTGGTCACAGTTTTCTTTCTTTTTTACAAATATTTGCTGCTCTTTCCAGGAAAGGATCATACTTCCCTAACCTTAGACTTGGTCCCTACTGATGTCAGATTTGACCAGCTGAACTTGTTCTGACCAACAAAACGTGAGCTCTAACATGTAAAAGTGCTGGAGAGAAGTATCAAGATTCAGCACGTGATTCACTATCATCATTTTCCCCTTTTCATGAGACCAACATTGTTCCAGATACAGCTTACTCTAGGGCTTCCCTGGAGGAGAAGGCGATGGCACCCAACTCCAGTACTCTTGCCTGGAAAATCCCATGGATAGAGGAGCCTGGCAGGCTGCAGTCCATGGGGTCGGGAAGAGTCAGACACGACTGAGCTACAGTCCTTTCACTTTTCACTTTCATACATTGGAGAAGGAAATGGCAACCCACTCCAGTGTTCTTGCCTGGAGAATCCCAGGGACGGGGGAGCCTGGTGAGCTGCTGTCTATGGGGTCACACAGAGTCGGACACAAGTGAAGTGACTTAGCAGTAGCAGGGCTTCCCTGGTGGCTGAGTAGTAAAGAATCTGCCTGCCAATGCAGAAGACATGTGTTTGATCCCTGATCTGGGAGGATCCCACATGTGGTGGAGCAACTAAGACCATGTGCTAGAACTGCTGAGCCTGGGAACTGCAACAATTGAGCTCTTGTGCTGCAACTCCTGAAGGGCATGTGCTTCCCCAGCCTGTGCCCTGCAACAAGTGACGCCACCGCAGTAAGTCCACGTACCACCGCTAGAGAGTAGTCCTCGCTCTCAGCAACTAGAGGAAAGACCGTAGAGCAGTGAAGATCCAGCAGAGCCGAAAACAAACTGAATAAACAAATACAATTTTTTTTTTTTTAAAGCTTACTCTATCAGTCTGAGTCCTGGCATGAAGACAACCTCAAATATGCCAAACTGATCTGTTATGGGCATGTTCGGTGTTTCAAGAAATAAAACTTCATTGTTGTAAGCCACTTTGGAATCACTTGTTACCCAGCCTGACCTGGCTTTTCCTGATACATTTTCCTTATTACCCATCTGTATCAAACACCATTGTTTGTCCTCCCAGCATCTATTTTCCCTCTTCTAAGAGAACCCCAATTTTTGCCCAGGAATTTACCTAACTCTAAATGTAACTGTTGAGGATGGTGGGATTTCAATTCTCAGCCACAGAGGGAAATCATGATTAAGTAACTCATGATGGCTTCTTACTCCCTGCTGGTGACTGGTTCAAACGTGGGAGAGTGTGAGAATTACCGTCTTCTGAGACAGGTTTTCCCCACTAACTAAGAGACACATGGGAAGAAACAGTCTCTCTGCTTCCATTGGATGTTATGTGCACGTATGTGCCAGCTAGAATTATGACAGCCATTTTGTAACTATGAGGGGCACTGGCCTTAGGTAGTCAGAGTGGAAAGATGGAAAGATTTGAGTACCTAAGAAGGTCACTGAGCTGTTAAATGAACAAACCTTTGAGCTACCTACCTCTCGATCTTTTGTTACACGAGACAATACATTTTCCTTATTGTTTAAGACAGCTGAATCAGGAATGAAGGGGGAAAGAATGAGTTTAGCTCTTGGGACACTGAGGTGATAGCAGGACAGCATGTTTTTTTATTGTTGAAGCTCAGGAGATGTCAGGGTTAAAACTGAATTTGAGAGTCATCTATGAAGAAATAGACTATAAAGAGAAATAAATAGACCCCACCAGGGCTTCTCTGGTGGCTCAGAGGGTAAAGTGTCTGCCTGCAATGTTGGGAGACCTGGGTTTGATTCCTGGGTCAGGAAGATCCCCTGGAGAAGGAAATGGCAACCCAGTCCAGTACCCTTGCCTGGAAAATCCCATGGACAGAGAAGCCTGGTAGGCTGCAATCCATGGAGTCGCAAAGAGTCAGACACGACTGAGTGACTTCACTCTCCTTCTTTCTTTTCTTATGAAGATATATTGTCTGTGTGCTCAGTTGCTCAGTAATGTCAGACTCTTTGTGGCCCCATGAACTATAGACCACCAGCGTATCTGTCCATGGAATTTTCTAGGCAAGAATACTGGAGTGGGTTGCCATTTCCTATTCCAGGGGATCTTCCCAACCCAGGGATTGAACTCGCATCTCTTGCATCTCCTACATTGACAGAAGGATTTTTTTTTTTTTGCCACTGCACCACCTGGGAACATAAGCTTAGCGATCTCCTAACTGGATGTCACTATCAAGGGCCTCGCTTTTCATCCATCCTAGAAAAGAGAGATCACAGTGGTGGTAGCAACCTTCTAGGGAGGGTGAGCAAAGATAGTGAAGAAGCGATGACAACATCTGGATCCCCAGATCCTGTTCTCCTCAAACCTGAGTTTTGGAGAAAATTGGAGACCTCAGTAGCCATTTGCATATGAATTAAACATTCTTGACTTATGAAGAGGACTACGAAAATGGATTGTAAGCAATTCCTAAATTTACTGACTCATACACACATTATTGTTCCAGACAACTATGGTTCCGATCATCTTATAGCCATCCTATGTATGATACTGCAGAAGCCAAGTAGAAAGCATTCAGTTCAGTTCAGCTGTTCGGTTGCATCAGACTCTTTGCAACCCCATGAATCGCAGCACGCCAGGCCTCCCTGTCCATCACCAACTCCCGGAGTTCACTCAAACTCATGTCCATTGAGTTGGTGATGCCATCCAGCCATCTCATCCTCTGTCATCCCCTTCTCCTCCTGCCCCCATTCACTCCCAGCATCAGAGTCAACTCTTTGCATGAGGTGGCCAAAGTACTGGAGTTTCAGCTTTAGCATCAGTGTTTCCAATGAACACCCAGGACTGATCTCCTTTAGAATGGACTGGTTGGATCTCCTTGCAGTCCAAGGCACGCTCAAGTCTTCTCCAACACCACAGTCTTCAGTGCTCGGCCTTCTTCACAGTCCAACTCTCACATCCATACATGATCACTGGAAAAACCATAGCCTTGACTAGACAGAACTTTGTTGGCAAAGTAATGTCTCTGCTTTTGAATATGCTGTCTAGGTCAGTCATAACTTTTCTTCAAGGAGTAAGTGTCTTTTAATTTCATGGCTGCAATCACCATCTGCAGTGATTTTGGAGCCACAAAAAATAAAATCTGACACTGTTTCCACTGTTTCCCCATCTATTTGCCATGAAGTGATGGGACCAGATGCCATGATCTTAGTTTCCTGAATATTGAGCTTTAAGCCAACCTTTTCACTCTCCTCTTTCACTTTCATCAAGAGGCTCTTTAATTCCTCTTCACTTTCTGCCATAAGGGTGGTGTCATCTGCATATCTGAGGTTATTGATATTTCTCCCAGCAATCTTGATTCCAGCTTGTGCTTCTTCCAGCCCAGCATTTCTCATGATGCATATAAGTTAAATTAGCAGGGTGACAATATATAGCCTTGACGTACTCCTTTTCCTATTTGGAACCAGTCTGTTGTTCCATGTCCAGTTCTAACTGTTGCTTCCTGGGTCTACAAAATATATAACATGGGACATTAAGGAAATGGTCAAGGTAGAAGATAGAGCCTCTAGTGCCCAAGTAGATCTGTGGTTAGAAGATAGTTCTGAAAGTTACTAAGTCATGGGGCACTAGATTTCTGCTACCTTTAAGAAAATACATTCATGGTGGGGAGTATTTTGCAATACAAAAGGATTTACTTAACACTGCTTGAAAAAGAATTAATTTCTAAAGTTCTACTTAGAACTTTTCCAACGGCATAAGGCACATCAAGTAAGTAAATAAATGCACACACCTGAAAAAAAAAAAATATATATATATATAGTGAAGCCTATACCTTACCTGAGATATCTTACCCCATTTCTAAATTGTTATTGCTTGGTCTGCTTTGAAATTCCTCTTGCCTCCCTAAGCCAAAAAAAAAAAAAAAAAGGACAAATATTTTAATGAGAGGGAAGAACAAATGCAACCTCCAAAGATGGCTAACTTACAGTCCTGCAGTGATGTAGAAAGGAAAGTCTGGCTACAAACGCTGTTGTTTGCTGGCAGACTTTGCAATTGGCTAGGGCCAAGGACAGTGTTTAATGATGACTCGTTGTATGGTCTAGAGGGATGGGGGAAGACCAGCTAGTCATCCTTCGGACTAAAAGGACTCACATCTGTTTTCATCACACTGAGATTCTACAGACCCAGAACTGCTGCAACCTGAGCGGGGGTCCGAGGGAAAACCGGAGACCCTCAGAAATGCACCTTCAAATTATCTGGACCCTCAACCCAAACAACCCAACTCCCGCCTTCTCTCCCCGCTCCCCAGCTCAAGGCCACGATTTGGGCAGAAGAGTCCAAGGCCAGGGTCTAAACCGGGGGCCTAGCTGGATGACCTTCGCCAGGCCCTGGAGTCTCCCTGAGGAAGTCCTCGGGGCCCTGCCCGGGTTCTGTAGGAGCCGCCGATGCACCCAGCCCGTAGGTGTTAAGGACTGCCTTTGGGAAGCATCCCGCTGCCCGCTGCCCGCTGCGGACCGTTAGCCCGTCAGCCGGGACACCCTCTCCGCTTCCCTGGATAGCAGCCCCGACCCCTCCCGCTCGGGTCGCCCCACCCAGGCCGGCAGCGCCACGCCCACCGGGGTCCAGCGCGGGGCAGGGATGCCCTTGCTGAGTCTCGCCGCCGCCTGTCTCGCTCGGGGCTCCCCCCGGCCACCAGCCCCCCTCGGGTCCCCAGCCGAGGGGGCCCGCGCCCCTCCGGGCGCCGCCGCCCTGGCCGCCATGTGCTCCCAGCTCTGGTTCCTGACTGACCGGCGCATCCGCGAGGACTACCCGCAGGTGCAGATCCTGCGCGCCCTCCGGCAGCGCTGCTCCGAGCAGGACGTGCGCTTCCGGGCGGTGCTCATGGACCAGATCGCCGTCACCATCGTCGGCGGCAACCTCGGTGAGCTAGGTGGGCCCGGGAGGGTGGGGTGGCGCTCCGGGGTCCCCGAGAGCCAGCGGGTGGGCCCGCGCACCGGGCCTCCCCCGGCCAAGTCTCCTTTGGGTCACCCAAACCTGCCGCTCTCCCCCGAGAGACCTCTTCGGGTTAGAGAAATTCCCTAACCTTGAGAGCTTTTTTGACCACCAGCGTCTACCCTGAGGGCAAGATTTGAGAACGGGGTTTAATTCACTTAGGAGACTTAGTCTGGAAGGAACTTGAATTCACCTGAAGTCATCTGGAGGTCCGAGGAAAATGAAGCTAACCCCAAATTAGCAAATTCTGCTCGCTTCAGTACCCTGCCAGTTTAGATTTGTAAGAGCCAACACTAAATTTACAAAATTGCCATTAAGATGAATGTTTTTAAAAGTTTTCCAAGAGTGTCCAAGCATCAGCAGTGCACTGCATAGACTGTTATTCCCAAGCTAGAAACCTGCAGATGGGAAGAAATCTGAGAAAGATTAGAATCACCTCTTGAGTATAAAGTAGAGAGGAGACCTTTGATGGGTTTTCTTTAAACTGATCTTCCTCTCTGAAAGTATTAAATTCTGATTCCAGAAAAGTCAAGATTTCAGGTAGAGACCGTTCTAGCTGCATTGATTTCTCCGCTGCTGTGTTTGAGAGATTTGGGGAGTAGGGAATGGGAGAGGGGCGGTAAGACATGGTTATCAGTTGTGATCATGACCTCAAAAGGTTGTGTGTTTCTAGATGTTCTTAATTATCCTAATATAAACAGTTTCTGGTTTAAGAATCCTGGTTTAGGAACCTTCCCCTGGCTGCTGTGTTTGAGTCTCTGCAGCCTCCAGTATGGAGGTATCCAGACGGGTCCAGGACTCAAGGAGCTTTGGGCCCACTGAGAGTGCTTCTTGGAATATCATTTATACTGTTTCAATCATGCCTGGTTAAATAAACTCATAATTTGCTACTTTTGTTTGGCAGGGGAAAGGGGTCCCAACTTCTGAACAGGCTACATACATATGAGATTTTGAATATGACCTATTTCTAAGTGGACCATATCTGTTCTAGATGTTTCATCCTTAAATTAATCAAAAACCTTCATAAGTAGTATCAGATTGAATTGTCGGTTGGAGAAATGTACTCCAGACGTTGGGTGTCATATACATTCAGTCTAAAAGAGTGGCTGTCAACCATAAAGGGCTCCCTCTCTCTAGTCTTGATTTGCTAAAAATTCTCACAGTTAGTTAATGCTGAACTGGATTCCTAGACAAAGAATCAGCAGGATTGGATTATTACAGTTTTGCTGCCAACAAGTATCTTGGCTTTGCCTTGGCCAGGTCTCTTTCTGTCTTTGAATCTCAGCTTTCTCATGTATAAAGCTAAGGGTTAGGATTCCTCCAGCTGTAAAATTATCTGTCAGTACTGTGCTTACATGGAATGATCTCTCATATTTTACTGATCTAGATCTAGGATACACATCTTTCCACCCCCAGGAGTTTTCTCTTTAAAAAATTTTTTTCCTGGCCTGTAAAGATGCCTTTTTTGAGATACAGGCACATCATTCTACATCACTTTCCTTTTTATAGATCCATCCTGCATTCCATGAAAGAGTAGGGGAATGCTCTCTGTTTTGTATCTAAAACTCCATTTTAAACAATCATAGGAAAATAGAAAATTAAATTCTAATGCTGCAGGAAACACTTCCACTCTTTTGTTTAGTGTCTTAAAATTTTGCTGGAATTCCTGTGTGAGTGTATCTCAGTCTATTCAGAAGCCAGTAGTTACTTCTTTCTCAACTAGAAGAAGATCTACATAGTTATTTGCCTAGTCCATCAAGAAAATAACACAGTTACTTTTTGAAGCAGTTTTAACTTTTTGCGAATTCAGTGATTGATTGCCCCACACAAGTCACAACAGATAAAACAAACCTATTAGGTCACTGTTTCTGCTGTCCAAAGCAATCAAAAGACTTATTCGGTGCGTGGTGCGTGGGGGGATTAATTAAAGCACAAGTAAGTCGGTTCCATGAGAAGACTGGGCTCCTTTGCTTTGTCCAGTGGTCTAACAGTGTCTAAACAGTGCCTCTCACGTACTAGGCACTCAATAAATGCATTTAAATGAATTAAGATATGCAGTCTATTTCCCAGTTTCTTCTAGAGTCAGTTACAGAAAACTGTTGGTCATTTGTTAAGCCAAAGTATTCCTCTGAAATAAACTCTAGAATTTACTGGCTTTGAAATCCAGAAAGAGTTACAATGGTATTGATGTCCTTTCTTGTTTGAAAATTATTGTGGGAGCTGGGAAGGAGTTTGGGATCATCCATTCTGACCCCTTCATTTTATAAATGAAAAGCCTAATGATCAAAGAGATGGAGTGACGGATGGTTAACAACCTACTCTAATTCTCAGCCAGTGATAATGGAATAAGTGTATCCTTGGACATCTGCAACTTATAGTATTGCCAAAAAGTTTGGGGTTTTCTGTAAGATGTTATAGAAGAACTCAAATGAACTTTTTGGCCGGCCCAATACCTTTCTCAGTAGATATGAAATTGAACAGAATTACATTACATTGAGGCTAGACATTGATGTTGCCGAGTAATGTGATAGTTTACGAAGTTAAAGTATCACCTTTACTCTGGCTTCATATCTTTGCTCCTTTCCATTCTTTCTTTAGATTCATGTGGGAGTAGATGAAGGGGTCATTTTGAGACAAGAACGGGCAGTGACTCCACCAGTTCCTTAAATTCATTGCCCATCTTCCCTCCATGGAGGCTAGTGGGAACCCAAATCCAGAGATAAGAATTTCAGGTTATATATGAAGTAGAATTAGACAAGAGGATCAAAGTTTTTGGATTTAAACACTCAGTTATTTTAAACAGAATAATACAAGTAAACTGAAGAAATGCTGCAAATGCGAGGTTTTATGGTTATTCTTTTTAACCCAGTGGTCTGCTCTACTGAGCGTAGATTCGGGCGGGGAGACTACTGGGAGGAGTGAATGACCTTCAGGTGACTGAAGCCATCCTGCAGAGAACACTTTCCGTTCACCTTCCTGCTGGATGTAGCATGAGAATCTGTGCATCGCCACGTCCTTCTTAGAAACCACAAGTTCTTCATTCGTTCAACACATTTTTGTTAATTATTCTCAATTGTGAGGATACAGTGGTGGTGAATATGGCACCAAAGTGCACGTAGGAATATTCAAAACGAAACACATGGAGTATTTACCATATACCATAGGCCAGGTTTCTTTTTACATATTAATCTGATAATTATGTGCCCAGTCAGGGTGTCTGGGCATATGGTGCTGGCTGGCAGCTGGGGACCAACACTGAGTAATTCTGGGCTCAGCACTTTGTTTCCTTGCTTCCACTCCATCCCGTGCATCAGCCTGCACTGACTTCACCTTGCCCCTTGCACTGCAATTGCTTCTGCCTGAGATGCTCCTCTGGTCCAGCTCCCTGCCCCATGGGGCTCTTATTCATCCTTTATATGCATCTCAAGTCTTTCTTTTCTCTAAAGTCTGTCTTGACTTCCTTAACTGGCCCCCAAGCATCTTTCTCTTCCATCTGCTGCCAAATAAGATAGCATTCATTGTATTTTCTTGTAATTTACCTATTTACAAAGTTCATCTTCTCTCACCCCCTAAATGACTGGATATTGTTCAAATGTCAGCTCTAGAACAGGTACAGAGTAGACCTTCAGCTGACATTTGTTGGATGACTGAACGAAGTACCTTTAGAGGCTAATGCAGCTATGTGAGAGGCTAATGCAAGTATGTGAGACTTGTGCTGTAATTAGCTGCTGTGTCTGGGATTTCATGACTGGATGCATAACTGTTTTCGTGATGAGGATGTTTGTTTATTTGAGGGCAGAGTCACTGGTCAAATCAAGTGTTTTGACCACCCACTGGTCTTTTCTTGTCTCAAGAAACAAGTATAGCCCCAAACTCAGGAACAGATACCAAGAAAGAAGAGATGAGTCTGACCTGGAAATGAGGATGTGTTACAGTTTGGCTCCTAGGAGCAGGATGATTCAGCATTCTTCCCTTACTTTCAGAGTTAAAACCTTGGTGGCTGTATGGCAGTTTTCTAGGTCAGGTTCTTTACATTAAGTTGTTCTGGGAGACTCTCACTTGGTTCTTTGTAGGAATCAGGTGTGTAAGATTTAAGATGTTTGGGTGGGGAGAAATCTTAATTAAATTTGAATGAGGAAATGGTCTTGTCTCAGCCTTGCAAAAGAGGACAGGGGCCTTGTAGAGAAAGGATGGATTCCCATTACTGTGCAAGAAGACACTAACAGGAAAGGGTACTAGGCTCAACTTTGTGCACGAAGGTTGATCTTTAACCTTAGTCCATGCTAAAGGCCTGTGCCTGACACCCTGTAATCCGAATAAACCAGCATCCAGCACTACTGGAAAGATCAGGGAGTGGGTGGAAGCACCGACCATATGATGTTTCCAGACTGACCTGAGTGCTGAATGGATATGCTTTACCCCGTGGGTCCATGTTTATTACTGTGGGCTGACTTCCAGGACTGAGGGTGGGTTGAAGTGTGGTTTATGTTGATGTTTCTAACAGCTATTTTTAGGGACAGCTCATGAACTGTATTGGAAAACATTCTAGAACTAATAGATGGGGGTCCTTGGTGGATCTCAGAGCCCTACTTTATAGGTTTCTGAACCACTTGTTATTACTACCATGCCCTCCACCAAATTGGTTAAGCTTGCCTGGTAGAAGGGATACAGCCATCATCAGAGAGATCAGGTCATCTGCATCCATCCATCCCCCTTGTCATTCCTCTTCTTAGTAGAGAGTCCACTGACATCCAGGTACATGACTGGTAGGCTTATCCCCGCTCCACCAACTCCTCCAGTAGATAGGTGGGCCACAGTACCTATTTCCCAGGAGACTTCACCTTATTTGAATTTTATACTGTTTTGTTACAAAACTACGACAGGATCCAAAATTCTCAATCTAATTCTACTTGATCCTTTGCTATTAAAAAGTAACTCAAGATTTCGTTGTGAGGAAAGGATACAGTTAAGTTACTATGCATTGAAGAATAAGCAGGAATAATGATCCCTCAATCCTATGATTCTGGTATTGTTGTTGTTGTTGCTGTTTAGTTGCTAAGTTGTATCCAACTGTTTGCTACCCCATAAATTGCAGCGCTCCAGGCTTCATGGCACCCCGCTCCAGCACTCTTGCCTGGAGAATCCCATGGACGGAGGAGCCTAGTGGGCTGCAGTCCATGGGGTCGCTGAGGGTCGGACACGAGTGAGCGACTTCACTTTCGCTTCTCACTTTCATGCACTGGAGAAGGAAATGGCAACCCACTCCAGTGTTCTTGCCTGGAGAATCCCAGGGACGGGGGAGCGTGGTGGGCTGCCGTCCATGGGGTCGCACAGAGTCGGACACGACTGAAGTGACTTAGCAGCAGCAGCAGCAGGAGGCTTACCCGTCTTTCACTATCTCCCAGAGTTTGCTCAAACTCATGTTCATTGAGTCAGTAATGCTATCCAACCATCTCATCATCTGTCGCCCCCTTCTCCTCCTAATAGTTTAGTATCATTTATGTGTCAGTTAATCTTCACAACAATCCTATTCATTCCTTTACTTCATTCCACAAGTATCAATTGGGTGCCCACTCTGTGCCAGGCCAGGTGCTGTGCTCAATGCTGGAGACACAATGGAGAGTAAGAACAGACACAGTCTCCCTCAGTATTATGATTTTCTTCATTCATTTGCTCGATAAATATATGTTGACTGCCTACTATGTGTAGGATATTGATCTAGGCATCAGAACAAAACAGACAGAAATCCCTGCCTCTCGAGGAGATTACATTCTAGATGGGGAGAAAGAACACAAATGAGGTAAAATATATTAGCATATGGTGAAAAGAGCTAAGGAGGAAAAAAGGAAAGAAGAAGAAGGAAGAAAAAGCGCATTTCTGGGGGCGAGGGAAGAGATTGTAGTTTTAGACAGGGTGGCTGGAATGGTCTTCACCCAGAACATGAGGTTCAAGTAAAAGACCTGAAGGAGATAAGGACACAAGCTGTTTGGGATATCTGGGTACAGGGTGGTTCAGGGAGAGGGAACAGCAAGGAAACCAGTGTGGCCAGAGCAGAATGAGTTAAGAATGTGCATTAGGAGAGGAGGTCAGAGGGGTGAGAGTGGGAGGGGACCCCATATATAGGACCTTGTGAGTCACGGATGCACTTTCTGTCTTACCCTGGAATGAGCTGGGATTCCACTGAAGAATTTTGAGCAGAGGGGTGACGTGACCTGCCCTACATACACAGGACCATACTGGCCGTAGTGTTGAGAACAAACTGATGGCAGCAAGGGCAGAGGTGGAGAGGTCCCCTAGGAGGGTGTTGCTGCAGCTCAGGTGGGAGATGAAGGATGCTGATTGTTGGACTAGAATGCTTTCAGGGGAGGAGGGGAAAAGAGCGGATTTTGGATATATTTTGAAGACAAAGTTGTCAGGATTTGCCTACTGGATCAGACATTGGACATGTAAGAAAGACTAATCAAGGAGGCCTTCAAAGTTCCAATGTTTGTCCCAAGCAGCTGTGAGAATCACGTTTACTATTTACTCATATGGAAAGGGTGTGAGGGGAGTAGGTTTGGGTAGGTGGTAAGGATCAGGATTGCCTAAGGTGCCCATTAAACATCCAAATGGAAGTGGTAAGTAGGCAGTTTATCATATCAGTTGCAATTCAGGGGAAAGTCCCGGCCTGAGGATATCAAAAGTAGAAACATCTCCATACACATCTCCCAGGAGTGACTACAGACAGAAAAGAGATCCAAGGGCTGAGCTCTGGGGCACTCCACTGTTGAGTGGTTGGGGAGGGGGAGAATGCATGCTTAGTCACTCAGTCGAGTCCAACTCTTGCAACCCCATGGACTATAGCCCACCAGGTTCCTCTGTCCATGGAGTTTTTTCAGGCAAGAATACTGGAGTGGGCTGCCATTTCCTCCTCCAGGGGATCTTCCATACTCAGGGATCCCACTCCTCCTGCATTGCAGGTATATTCTTTACTGCTTAGCCATTGGGGAAACTCTGGGGAGATGGAGAGGAACCAGCAAAGAATCCTAAGTAAAAGAAGTAAACCCTGGAGAGTGTGGTGTGCTGAAAGCTAAGTGGAGAAAATGTTTAAAGAAGGAAGACACAATGAGACTATTTCAGCTGTGGTTGGTAAATCAAGTTAGATGAGGACTGAGAATTGACCATTGGATTTAAACTATGGGCTTAGCATTAGTGAAATACTCAGGGATCCCACTCCTCCTGCATTGCAGGTATATTCTTTACTGCTTAGCCATTGGGGAAACTCTGGGGAGATGGAGAGGAACCAGCAAAGAATCCTAAGTAAAAGAAGTAAACCCTGGAGAGTGTGGTGTGCTGAAAGCTAAGTGGAGAAAATGTTTAAAGAAGGAAGACACAATGAGACTATTTCAGCTGTGGTTGGTAAATCAAGTTAGATGAGGACTGAGAATTGACCATTGGATTTAAACTATGGGCTTAGCATTAGTGAAGAGAAGGCGATGGCACCCCACTCCAGTACTCTTGCATGGAAAATCCCATGGACAGAGGAGCCTGGTAGGCTGCAGTCCATGGGGTCGCTAAGAGTCGGGCACGACTGAGCGACTTCACTTTCACTGTTCACTTTCATGCATTGGGGAAGGAAATGGCAACCCACTCCAGTGTTCTTGCCTGGAGAGTCCCAGGGACGGGAGGAGCCTGGTGGGCTGCCATCTATGGGGTTGCACAGAGTCGGACACGACTGAAGCGACTTGCTGCTGTGATAAGAGCAGTTTCAATGAAGTAATGGAACACAGTGAATATACACACTGTCTTAGGAGTTTTATTATAATGGAAAAGTGAAGAATGGATTGATAACTTGTATGGACTGAATTGTGTTCTCCCAAAATTCAGACGCTGAAGCCCTAACCTCTGATGTGAATGTATCTGGAGGTAGAGCCTTTGAGTCATGAGATTTAGATGAGATCATGAGGGTGAGGTCTTCATGATCCGATTAATGCCTTTATAATAAGAGTTAAGAGAACTCGATCTTTCTCTTTCTCCTTGCCATGTGAGGATACAGCAAGAAGGCAGTATCGGACCCCAATATCAGACTTCCAGTGTCTAAAACTGTGCAAGGTAAATGTCTGTTGTTTAAGCCGCTCAGGCTGTGGTATTTTGTAATAGCAGCTTGAGCTAAGATATTGCTCAAAGATGAATTTGAGAGGCTTTTATTAAAGAAGAGAGAAACAACACCATATTTTATGTTAGTGTGAATGATCTGATAGAAGGAAATGGGAGATTTAGGAGGAGGAGGTTAATTGCTGGAGCATTGCCTTAAATGCCTGAGACGAGTTGGGATCAAATGCATATTTCAAGAAGTTGGCTTAAGCTAGGAACAAGGACACTTCAGCCACTGTATAACAGAGAAAGTAACCTATTGGCACAGCTACAGGTAGGTGGGTAGGTGACAGTGGAAACTTACAGAGAAGTTCTTTTCCAATTGCTTCAGAATCATTGAAATAAGAAGAGTCAGAATGAGAAGGAGGTAGGAAGATGTAAGATTTGAGGCAAGAAGGCAAAGTGTGAAATAGTTGTTTGGGGTTGAGGGAGAGTGAACGGACTAGGGGAACAGAATTCTTACCAGGCAGCAGTAAGGATGCCCTTGAGACCAGCCAACAGGTTTGTGTATTTTTTCTCCAGCCATGCTCCATTGCACAGAAGAACATATGAAGTAGGCAGAGTTGGGTCAGGGTTACTGGGATTGTGGTTTAGCCAAGCAAGAAATGGGTGCAAAGGCTGAGGGTATATGTGTGGTGCTTCTCTACGGAATTTAAATAGTGTAAGGGAGGAAGTGAGGGCATGAAGGGGGTGAAGGGCAGTAAAAAGATGGGGGATCCGTGCGTGGTAGTTCCAGATGGTATCAAAGTGTGGCTGGAGGTGGGGTACGAGAGAGTGAGCTGGAGAGATAGGAGGCAGCGGTTGGAGATGGGAGTTATGATCACTGCATAAAGTCTGGAATGTAACTGGGAGTGATGGCTGGGCTAGGGTGACGGACAGGATCCTTGGAGGAAAGGAAGTCAAAAGATGGAGAGACCTGGGCATCAGAAGAATTCTTTTTAAAAAATTTTAATTAATTGACTTCTTTCTTTGGCTGTACTGGGTCTTAGTTGCAACACATGGGATCTTTGATCTTCCCTGTGGCATGCAGGATCTTTAGTTGCAGCATGCGAACTCTTTAGTTGCATGTGGGATCTGGTTCCCTGACCAGGAACCAAACCCAGGTCCCCTGCATTGGGATATTGAAGTCACCAGTATCTATGACAGTGCAAGAGTCTGGAGCTAAAGCTTCAAAGACAGGGGAGTGACTGGAGCCTGAGAAGACCGGCACAAGTAGGGAGATGTGGTGTGGTTGGACGGGAGTCGGACTGGCTGTTTTAGGAAGCGAGGAGGGGGATGGTCAAGCCACAGTGAGAAGCAAGGGGCACGTCCCTCCTGCCTCCAGGCCCAGTGACCGCCGGAGTGAGAGAGAGAAAACCGCCACAGCTTGGGAGGGAGTAAGAAGCAGTGCCACTGGGGAGAGGCAGGGGTCAATTAGACTCAAAAAAAGAAGAGGAAAGGAACACTCACTGAAAAGGTCAAGGATAGGGGATTTGCTACCCATTGAGTCCCATCGACTGAGTCCCCTAAAGCACAGGGAAGATGGAGGTGAGAGTAGAAAAGGCAGTGTCAGAACTGGGGTGGGTGTGGATCAGAGTCCAGGAACATGGCCTTGGAGACTGGAGTCTTGAGAGACTGATGTGAAAGGGGGGAAGGGCTTGATGAGAGTTGTCTTTGTGGTTGCAGGAAAGATTGTGTTGGTGAGGTGAGGGAGAGAGGAAAGTTTTCAAGTTCTTCTATTTTACAGAAGAGGAAACTGAGACCCAGGGACATTTTTTGTCTTGCCAAGCTGTTAAATGACAGCACAAATTAAATCAGGTCTCTGACTTGGAGGCCAGGACTTTATCCACTTTGCCAAAATTGCCTTTCATCTCTTGTGGCCTCAACTTCTTGAAAGGCCTTTGCAAATAGCCCTGGGATATTCCTGAACTCTGTGTGTAAGAGTTGTCATGCCTTTGCAACAAGAGGTAGACATCAAGCTTTTATTAGTTATACATGTTTCTTCTGAGCCAGAAGCACTGTGAGTCGACATCTCCTGTCTGAAACTTGCCTCGATTCTCTTATATATAGTCACCTAGCTGTCCCCTCCTCCTTTGCTGTCACTGTGCCCTGATATATATGATATATATGCCTGCCAGAGCACTTCTAATATTGTGTTAGAATCTCCCCAGCCCCTGCCCAAACCAGGCTGATAACTCTTCTTAATACCCAGGTGCTCTGTAGAACCTCACTGACATTAATTACAGTTGTCTGTCTTCTTCTTCTTAAATCCCAGGGATGTCTCACTCACACACCTCAGCCCCTGTGCCCAGCCCTTAAGACGGTGCCTGGATGCATGTTCCTTCACTGTCAGAGGCTCTCCCATGGCGCTTTGCTCTTACATTTGATGGCACCCCTGCCCCACCCTCTGTCTTGCATCTAACCATCAGTACCTGAATCTCTGCCTGACGGCTTTCTCTGGTTACAGGAGCTCACTTTGTCCACACATGTATGGTAAGCTAGAAGGGCCAGGGAATTAACACCACACCCCTGGATCCGCTCTCAGCCAGACTTAGAATACATATAAACTATAAATCACTAGTTCCCCCGCCCCTTGGGTGTGGTAACCAAGGCCTGTACACTAAACCATTTCTTATTGTTGCCCAGCAGGATTAAGCTCCGGGTGCCAAGGTCATCACTCACTTCCTAAGACACCTTTTATTTGCAGCATTGTCTTCTCCACTCCCCTCCCAGTGTTTCCTGAAATTACCACCCTGATGATAAACCTCTTGTACTTCAGTCCTGGTCTCCAGGAGTCCTGCTGGGGAAACCCAAAACTAATACTGGGTTTGGCCCAAAGTAGATGTTCAATAAATCTTCACCGAATGACTGTGAAATGATAAATGTGTGTTGAGTGACTGAATGATGTCAGTATCTTTCTCCATAAGGAGATGATAAACTCCTGGTAGGCAGAGACCACCTGGCTCATCTTTGTATTCCTGTGTCTGACTCATCGCAACAGTTCAATAAAGGTGGAACTGAATTAAATGACCTCAAAATAGCATCTGGTGGAAAGAGAAGGTGGCCTCATAATGACTGTGAGTCTTAATGGGTTGGAGGTACAATTTTATTTGAGCATTGTAACAAAGACCTTTAAAACGGAGGAAGAGCAGCATAGTAAAAATAAAAATAACTTCCGAATGAGGAGATGCTGTGGGGTAGGGTCTGAAGATCAGCCCTGGGATTTCTTTGGAAGGAATGATCCTAAAGCTGAAACTCCAGTACTTTGGCCACCTCATGCGAAGAGTTGACTCATTGGAAAAGACTGATGCTGGGAGGGACTGGAGGCAGGAGGAGAAGGGGATGACAGAGGATGAGATGGCTGGATGGCATCACTGACTCAATGGATGCGAGTCTGAGTGAACTCCGGGAGTTGGTGATGGACAGGAAGGCCTGGGGTGCTGCGATTCATGGGGTCACAAAGAGTCAGACATGACTGAGCAACTGAACTGAACTGAGGGTAGAAAAAGACGGGAGAAAATGTGGAGAGTGATTGGGATGAGCCAGATCATGTTTGGGATGACACATATTCCTCCTAACACGACATGGTAGTGTGCAGCACTTGATGGGTTATTATCCACTTAATTTATAGTGTTACTTCCTTTCTCAGCTTTACTGCCAGCCGTGGCTAGTTGTAAACATGATGCTACTCAAGTGTAGTGTTTCTGAAAACTCGTGTAGGTGAGGTCCTTTGCTGGCTTTCCTGCTGTGGTGTTCTGCTCTTCTTGTTTCTGCCACTTGCTTTGTACATGAAGAGTGTTTTTTTCCTAGCATACAAGAAGCCAGTTTGGGGGTTTTCTTTAAAATTGATTATTTATCTTTTGTCTGTGCCGGATCTCCGTTGCTGCATGGGCTTTTCTCTGGTCAAGGCAAGCGGGGGTTACTGCTCGTTGCAGTTGTGCACTCTTGCGGTGGTGGCTTCTCTTGTTTCAGAGCATGGACTCCAGGGCACACGGGCCTCAGTAGCTGGGGCTCCTGGGCTCTAGAGCACAGACTCGGTAGTGGTGGCACACAGGCTTAGTTCATCCACAGCACGTAGATCTTCCCAGATCAGGGATCAAACCCGTGTCTCCTGCGTTAGCAGGCAGATTCTTGAAGACTGAGCCACCAGGGAATCCCTGCCAGTTTAGCTCTGAAGCTTGCGTTTTCACTGTGAAGCCAGGGACGTATATGTGTGTATATGAATGAGTGCTCTGTGCCCACACATCTAAAGGGTGGTGACCCACTGGGTGTCTTAATCAGGTCTGTGTAAATGCAAAGACTTCTGATAGTCCAGTCCAAGGGTTCATATACAAGATGTCATTTTTTTTAAATTAAAGCATGGTTGATTTACATTGTTCTGCCAATCGCTGCTGTACAGCAAAGTGACGGAGTTATACACATATATACATCTATATTCTTTTCCATTATGGTTTTGAATATAGTTCCCTGTGGATACTCCCAATATCCACAGGATATTGAATATAGTTCCCTGTGCTGTACAGTAGGACCTTGTTCATTCATTCTAAACATAGCAGTTTCCATTTACTACCCCCAAACTCCCAGGCCATCACTCTTCCTCAGCAACTAAAAGTCTGTTCTGTTTTTTTGGTTTTTTTTTAACGAAACCTCTTTAATTTAAATACAATAATACATATGAAAGTTCTTAGCAAAGTCCCTCAAACACAAAATGCTAGGCAAATTCAGATCTGAATGATTCTAGCTTTTATTATCCTTGACTCTTCCCTGTATTTGTATGATTGAAAATGGGTTTTAATTTTTAGAGCTCTGCTGTCCAACAATGACTTATTTCTGAAGCTATTTTTCTGTATTATTATGTGCATTTCTCTGCTGTTGTACATATAAATGCAAAAGTCTAGTTTTGTAGAATTAATTTAATCCAGTATATAGGTTAGGAAGAAAAACAGGCTCAATTCTTTGGGAAAGTTACTCATTTTTCTATCTTGTTTTTAATACATTAAAAATATCTCTAAATATAAATAATAGAATCAAAAGGAAATCAGAACATAATTACCCATGAACGTATATTATTCTTTTTGGAAGTAATATGGAGGAAATACTGTGGTTTTAAAAAGTTGACTTAAGCGAGGTTGGTTATTCATCATTGTACTAACTAGTTTGGGGTTTGATCATTCTCACAATCTTATGGACCTGTTTGGGGACAGAGTGATCATTTTAATTAAAAAAAAAAAAAGTGGTTCGAGGCTAAATAGTAAATCTCAAGCCCAGTCTAGGAGCCTGAGAGATCCCAAAATATCCCAGAAGCAACTCAGCTCCTTTCCCTTCACCCTGATGTCCAGGTCAAGGTGATACCCAAGAGCACTAGGGCACTTAATCACATGAAATCCCTTGTTATTGAGGAAACGAGCCCCTCATGGTTCAGGGCTTTCCTTCCATCCCTTGCCAGCAAAGAGAAGCCTGCCCTCTCTGAGTTCCTGCATCAGCCTTTCATTCACTTGGCTTAAGGCCCATAGATTGCAGAGGGAATGTTAATGATCCCAGGAAAGGTGACACATTAAGCTCCATCCTTTCCTGAGAGGAGATATTTATGGGAAGAGGGAGAGAGATTACTAAGTGGTTAAAGGCTCAAGAATTCATTGACAGGTTTGCCGAGCAGCAGCCTTAAATCCAAGCTGTTCTTGGCCATGGCTTTGCGGAACCACTGTTCCTGCTGACGGATGCCATCACAAGCTGCAGACTCTTGTCTCCTGCTTCTAGAAATGTTTAATTTGGACAAGGTACCGTGACATGCTGTGCTAAGTCGCTTCAGTCATGTCTGACTCTGTGAGACTCTATGGACTGTAGCCTGCCAGGTTCCTCTGTGCATAGGATTCTCCAGGCAAGAATACTGGAATGAGTTGTCATGTCCTCCTCCGGGGGACCTTCCCTACCCAGGGATCAAACCCACGTCTCCTGCATTACAGGCAGATTCTTTACCACTGGCACCACATGGGAAGCCCAAGATACAGACAGCAAAGAAAATGATCGGGGGGCCAAGTGATGTTGCCCTGTAGCACGGATGCTGGAGCTAGGTCAATGGGCAGAGAAAGAACTGGTTGTACTGATGTTTTCCCTAAATCCATCATGGTCCTCTCTGCACAGAGCTGGAAGCCAGCACAGTCAGAGACCACATCTGTCTAACTGCTTGCAAGAGCCTTTTCAGCTCCACGTTAATCCATTCCATTCTTCGTTTATTAAAGGCTTCAGTTGGAATGAGCCAGGCCCAAAGATTTACCTTTGGAGAAGAGAGATGAAGTCCTGGTAAGACTTCTAGGTGTACGTGAATCTGCTTGTCGAGGCTGAGCTGTCTCTGTCCACATGTGGTTGATATTTCCAGAAATGACTGAATTCTTTCCTTCCCATTTAGAAGTTTAACTGTTTGTCTGTGGTCTCGTGTTGAGATTTAAAAGCCAGACGTTTCTGCTGCTTCCCATTCTCTAGGTCACTTTTCTGTTGCAAAGCCATTTTTCTCATCAGGTGGTGCAAATCTCCATAAATTGTCCTACCTTGCTCCGTAGAATGTCTGTGCAGTAAAAATGCCAGTGCCTTGCATATGCATAGTATTTCGTAGTTCTTAAAGCATTTTTGCATTTATTACCTCATTATGTAATGTCATTCTGGGCTGTCGCTTTTCCCCTGACTGTTCTGTATTTACTCACCTTTTTCACCAACTCGAATCCTTTTCTTTCTTCTCCTACCAATTTTGAGGATATTACTCAGGGTTTGCTTTTTTTCCCCCCCCTTTCAGATTATTTTCCCCAGGGGAAAATAGCAAAGGAAAAAGCACATATAAATGATACTGTTTTCTGATGGCAAAGTGAAGATAACCTGAATGCTCTTCAGACATCATCCCTGAGAATTACGTTCCAGTTCCTTGGGTTCATACTGTCAACAGAAGTGCTAAAAACAATTTAACTTAATGACTGCACTTACTCTCTTTGCTTTAAATTGGTGAAACATCTAGAATGGGAGGAAACTGTGCAAGTTAGATCCATGTAGTCGTTTTCTGGTTTGGGTTTTTCTGTTTGGTTGCTGTTGTTTTGTTTTGCTTAGAGTTTTATATTGATATTATTCATCCCTGAATAGAAAAATAGTCACATCCTTAGTAACTTTTATTTTCTTGAAATTAATACGGTTGTGCACTTTTTATCACTTACGAAATCAAAGGTGCTTTAGGTTAAAGTCTATAACATGGTTCTCAAACTGTGTTTAAAAGGTTTTCTGTGGAGCATATTAGAGACTCCTTTAAGGTTCACTAAGGCAGACCAAGTAATTCCCTGAACTCACTTCTCATTGCCCTCTCCAGTCCACTTCCTGTCTCTGTCATTGTATCCCCAAATGCTGAGTGCACTGGAGATGCCTAGTTAACTAGTAAGAGTAATACAAACCATAGGCTATCAGGGTTGAAAGAGATCAAGCAGGTTGCTATGAGCTTATCTAACCTTGACATTCCTTCGTGCCATCCTCAAATGACCTAAGACAGCGGAAAAGTGTCCCTTTCATTGAGCCCAAACCTATCTCTATGTAGCTTCTATACAATTAAACAAACATGGAGTGCCTACCACGCTCCAGATACTGTCCTAGGGCTGAGGACACAGCAGTGAGCAGTCAGACAAAATAATGCTCTTATGGATAGCTCCTCAGCTCTATCTTCTGAGGTCACAGAAGACAAGCCAAGTAGTTCTTCTGCATGGAACCCTACAGATAATTGAAGACTGCACTCCTGTTCCTCTGACTCCTCATCACAAGCTAATACTCCCAGTTCATCCAATGTCATGCAGGTTTAAGTCCCTTGGGTATACAGATCAATTGTTTTATGATGCATTCTAGTTTTTCTTAATATTGAATTGACTTTTAGTAGATTGATTATTTTTTAAGTTTTTTGTTATAAAGGTAATACACAGTTGGAGACATTTTGGAAAATATGGATAATTATAGGAAATCATCTATAATCCCATTAGTGAAAGTGAAGTCACTCAGTCATGTCCGACTTTTTGCGACCCCATGGACTATAGCCTATCAGGCTCCTCCGTCCATAGGATTTTCCAGGCAAGAGTGCTGGAGTGGATTGCCATTTCCTTCTCCAGGGGATCTTCCTGACCTAGGAATCGAACCCAGGTCTCCTGCATTGCAGGCAAACGCTTTACCATCTGAGCCACCAGGGACTACTGTTTAAATGTTGATATACCTTTTCTAACTTATGTCGATAATTTTGTATCCTTTCTTTTTCACTTAACATTGACATTTTTACATTCATTATATTCATAATATTCCAGATGACTTTTAAAGATGAAATCATGAGAGTAGTAAAAATACCTTAAGTGACTTATACTGCATTCCCTGTCATTGTCTCCAGCCTCCTCAGCCACTGAGTTTTAGGGAATACTATTAATAGTTCTATATGGAAGGAGGTACTGGACTATATTATCTCCTATGGATTTTTCTGACTTGAGTTATTCTCGGTACACTGCCCTCCTCCCTGCCCCCATTCATTCTTTGGTATTTCCTCAGTGTTCATTTGCTTAGAGTATAAGATGGACAGTAGCATCTCATTACAACAGGATATTCAAGTGCCATTTTCAAGGCTCTTCTTTCCGCTAACTTCAGTCTTGAGGAATCTGTTGGAACCAGTGCTTCTGGTGAGATTAGATGACAGCCAGCACACAGCTCACTTCTTCCTTTGATTGCAGGCCTGCAGCTGAACCAGAAGGCGCTCACCACTTTCCCAGACGTGGTGCTTGTCCGCGTGCCCACGCCCTCCGTGCAGTCGGACAGTGACATCACCGTCCTGCGACACCTGGAGAAGCTGGGCTGCCGCTTAGTCAACCGCCCACAGAGCATTCTAAACTGCATCAACAAATTCTGGACATTCCAGGAGCTGGCTGGGCATGGGGTCCCCATGCCAGACACCTTCTCCTATGGTGAGTGGCCTTAAAATAGAATTGAGACTTGCTTTTCCACATTGCCAGCATCTCATGTTCTCTCTCCCCAGAAGCCCTCTAGTAGCTCTTGTTGGCTTTCAAGGTGCATCTGTTCATCTTAGTAGACTCAATACCTTGAGTCTGTATCCTAGTCATTCCCTCTGTCTGAAATGTCTTTGCTCCTTTCCCCTGGAATTCATTTATTAAATATGTAGCTGGGACACACACTGTGCCAACCACCACACTAGGCACTCTGCTCTAGCAGTAAGCAGCAGAGTCCTGCTCTCAAGGCGTTTCCAGTTCATCAGGGGCAGAGGACAGCAAGTAAGCAGGCAGTTTCAGTGCAGTAAGTGCCAGGATAAGAGTTAATACAAGATGGTATGGGTTTACATAGGAGAGCTCCTAATTTAGTTTCAGTTCAGTTCAGTCGCGCAGTCGTGTCTGACTCTTTGCGACCCCATGAATCGCAGCACGCCAGGCCTCCCTGTCCATCACCAACTCCCGGAGTTCACTCAGACTCACGTCCATTGAGTCTGTGATGCCATCCAGCCATCTCATCCTCGGTCGTCCCTTTCTCCTCTGCCCCTAATCCCTCCCAGCATCAGGGTCTTTTCCAATGAGTCAACTCTTCGCATAAGGTGCCCAAAGTACTGGAGCTTCAGTTTTAGCATCATTCCTTCCAAAGAAATCCCAGGGTTGATCTCCTTCAGAATGGACTGGTTGGATCTCCTTGCAGTCCAAGGGACTCTCAAGAGTCTTCTCCAACACCACAGTTCAAAAGCATCAATTCTTCGGCGCTCAGCCTTCTTCACAGTCCAACTCTCACATCCATACATGACCACAGGAAAAACCATAGCCTTGACTAGACGGACCTTAGTCGGCAAAGTAATGTCTCTGCTTTTGAATATACTATCTAGGTTGGTCATAACTTTTCTTCCAAGGAGTAAGCGCCTTTTAATTTCATGGCTGCAGTCACCATCTGCAGTGATTTTGGAGCCCAAAAAAACAAAGTCTGACACTGTTTCTACTGTTTCCCCATCTATTTCCCATGAAGTGATGGG
>SJXQ01010467.1:125015-164632 GCA_006408695.1 Aepyceros melampus
GCTGAAGAAGGCTTTCTTATCTCTTCTTGCTATTCTTTGGAACTCTGCATTCAGATGCTTATATCTTTCCTTTTCTCCTTTGCTTTTTGCTTCTCTTCTTTTCATAGCTATTTGTAAGGCCTCCCCAGACAGCCATTTTGCCTTTTTGCATTTCTTTTCCATGGGGATGGTCTTGATCCCTATCTCCTGTACAATGTCACGAACCTCATTCCATAGTTCATCAGGCACTCTATCTATCAGATCTAGACCTTTAAATCTATTCCTCACTTCCACTGTATAATCATAAGGGATTTGATTTAGGTCATACCTGAATGGTCTAGTGGTGTTGCCCACTTTCTTCAATTTAAGTCTGAATTTGGCAATCAGGAGTTCATGATCTGAGCCACAGTCAGCTCCCGGTCTTGTCTTTGAAAATGTCCCAAAAGAGATAAAGCTGAAGTTATGAAGTTAAAGCAAAGTGGGCAAGGGAGCAGTCTAAAGAAAGCAGAATATAGGAAGATATAAAGGTAAGAGAGAACATGACCAATTGGTGTTATTTTGAGTAATTTGTAGAATATCAGGGAAGGCAGTGGCACCCCACTCCAGTACTCTTGCCTGGAAAATGCCATGGATGGAGGAGCCTGGTGGGCTCCAGTCCATGGGGTCGCTAAGAGTCGGGCACGACTGAGTGACTTCCCTTTCACTTTTCACTTTCATGCATTGGAGAAGGAAATGGCAACCCACTCCAGTGTTCTTGCCTGGAGAATCCCAGGGACAGAGGAGCCTGGTGGGCTGCTGTCTATGGAGTCGCACATAGTCGGACACAACTGAAGCGACTTAGCAGCAACAGCAGCAGCAGCGAACTAGAGTTGAGATATATGGCTAGAAAGATAAGACGTTGCCATCTACAGTATATGAAAGAGGTTGGGGTAATTCTGAGACTAACAGGAAGTTATTGGAGGGCTTTGAGCAAGGAAATGACCTGATGAGAGGTCAGAATGTCAATTTGGCTACACTTTGGAGGAGGAATTAGACCAGAGGTAAGTAGAGACAGGATATATAGTGGTGAAAGTGAAAGTCGCTCAGTCGTGTCTGACTCTTTGCGACCCCATATAGTCCGTGGAATTCTCCAAGCCAGAATACTGGAGTGGGTAGCCTTTCCCTTCTCCAGGGGATCTTCCTGACCCAGGAATCGAACCAAGATCTCCTTCTTTGCAGGCGGATTCTTTACCAACTGAGCTATTAGGGAGGCCATATACAGTGATAGGCTTTATAAATGATGCAGGTGAGCAATGATGGTCGAAACTAAGGTGGTTAGAGTAGGAATAAAGTGAACAGATTCAGGATTTAAGAAGGAGACACATATGAGGACATGATGATTGTTGGGGTGTTAGGAGGGTGGGAAGGAATCAAGAGTGACCCTGGTTTCTGGTCTGGGCCACCAGATGAAAAAGCAAACACTCAATGAGTGTTCCAGGGAAGAAGAGAAACAGACTGGTGGGTAGGACAAGGCATTATTGGGAGAGATTATTTGGGTTTAGGACACATTCTGTTTGAGGTGTCTATAGTAAGCAAGTAAAAGTATTCAGTAGGCAGCAGATAAATGAATCTGGAGCTCCTGAGAGATGTGTAGACTATGGAAGTAGATGTGGAAACTTCCATTATGTTCAGTGAAATCACAAGAATGGAGATTACTCAGGGAGATTATGCAGAATGGAGAGAGGCCTGAGCTGCATGAAATGGCTAAATGGTAACTTTTGTTATGTCTATTTTACCATAATAAAATAATAATTAACAAAAGAGAGTTTGAGAGAGAATCCTTTAGGGAATAGGAAAAGGTAGAAGAACTTATGCAAGAAGCCAAGTAAGAGCAACTGGAAAGGTGAGAAGAGAAAGGAGAGAGGTGACAGAAGCCAATGGGAAGAACACACCATGAAGAATGGTGTAATGAAAAGTGGTGTTTGATTCTAAAAAGACACAGAAGCACAGAGACGTGTGTTGGATGTAGCACAGGGAGTTCAATGACTACAGCTTCACTTTAGCATTGGAAAGAAAAACCAACCTGCAGGGATGAGGAGGTGAGTGGGATGTGAGGAAATGGAAGCCCTTTGATAGCCTGATCACAGGGATCAGTTCATTCAGTTCAGTCACTCAGTCGTGTCGGACTCTTTGCGACCGCATGGCCTGTAGCACGCCAGGCCTCCCTGTCCATCACCAACTCCCAGAGTTTACTCAAACTCACGTTCATTGAGTCAGTGATGCCATCCAACCGTCTTATCCTCTGTCGTCCCCTTCCCCTCCCGCCTTCAATCTTTCCCAGCATCAGGGTCTTTTCAAATGAGTCAGCTGTTTGCATCAGGGGGCCAAAGTATTAGAGTTTCAGCTTCAACATCAGTCCTTCCAATGAACACTCAGGACTGATCTCCTTTAGGATGGACTGGTTGTATCTCCTTGCAGTCCAAGGGACTCTCAAGAGTCTTCTCCAACACGACAGTTCAAAAGCATCAGTTCTTCAGCACTCAGCTTTCTTTATAGTCCAACTCTCACATCCAAACATGACCACAGGAAAAACCATAGCCTTGACTAGACAGACCTTTGTTGGCAAAGTAATGTCTCTGCTTTTTAATTTGTTGTCTAGGCTGGTCATAACTTTACTGCCAAGGAGTAAGCATCTTTTAATTTCATGGCTTCAAGCACCATCTGCAGTGATTCTGGAGCCCCAAAAAATAAAATCTCTCACTGTTTTCCCATCTATTTGCCATGAAGTGATGAGACCGAATGGCATGATCTTAAGTTTTCTGAATATTGAGCTTTAAGCCAACATTTTCACTCTCTTCTTTCACTTTCATCAAGAGGCTCTTTAGTTCTTCTTCACTTTCTGCCATAAGGGTAGTGTCATCTGCATATCTGAAATTACTGATATTTCTCCCACAATCTTGACTCAGCTTGTGCTTCATCCAGCCCAGCATTTCTCATTATGTACTCTGCATATAAATTAAATAAGTGGGGTAATAATATACAGCCTTGATGTACTCCTTTTCCTATTTGGAACCAGTCTGTTGTTCATGTCCAGTTCTAACTGTTGCTCTTGACCTGCATACCGATTTCTCAAGAGACAGGTCAAAGGCTTTGACAAGTCAATAAAGCAGAAATAGATGTTTTTCTGGAACTCTCTTGCTTTTTCCATGATCCAGCAGATGTTGGCAATTTGATCTCTGGTTCCTCTGCCTTTTCTAAAACCAGCTTGAACTTCTGGAAATTCACGGTTCACATATTGTTGAAGACTGGCTTGGAGAATTTTGAGCATTACTTTACTAGAGTGTGAGATGAGTGCAATTGTGTGGTGGTTTGAGCATTCTTTGGCACTGCCTTTCTTAGGGATTGGAATGAAAACTGACCTTTTCCAGTCCTGTGGCCACTGCTGAGTTTCTCAGTTTTCCAAATTTGCTCGCATGTTGAGTGCAGCACTTTCACAGCATCATCTTTCAGGATTTGAAATAGCTCCACTGGAATTCCATCACCTCCACTAGCTTTGTTCATTGTGATGCTTCCTAAGGCTCACTTGACTTCGCATTTCAGGATGTCTGGCTCTAGGTGAGTGATCACACCATTGTGATTATCTGGGTCGTGAAGATCCCTTTTGTACAGTTCCTCTGTGTATTCTTGGCACCTCTTCTTAATATCTTCTGCTTCTGTTAGGTCCATACCATTTCTGTCCTTTATCGAGCCCATCTTTGCATGAAAGATCCCTTGGTATCTCTAATTTTCTTAAAGAGATCTCTTGTCTTTCCCATTCCATTGTTTTCCTCTATTTCTTTGCACTGATCACTGAGGAAGGCTTTCTTATCTCTCTGTGCTATTGTTTGGAACTCTGCATTCAAATGGGTATATCTTTCCTTTTCTCCTTTGCTTTTGGCTTCTCTTCTTTTCACAGCCATTTGTAAGGCCTCCTCAGACAGTCATTTTGCTGTTTTGCATTTCTTTTCCATGGGGATGGTCTTGATCCCTGTCTCCTGCACAATGTCATGAACCTTTGTCCATAGTTCATCAGGCACTCTATCAGATCTAGTCCCTTAAATCTATTTCTCACTTCCTCTGTATAATCATAAGGATTTGATTTAGGTCTTACCTGAATGGTCTAGTGGTTTTCCCTACTGTCTTCAAGGTTGTAACTAAGGGATGATTCAGGGTCAAGGAATGGGTTTTTTTTGTTTAAGATGGGAGACGCCTGAGTGTGTTTAAAATACTGCTGCCATTCTGAACTGAGAGGTTGAAGATACACCAGAGCGAGGACACTTAATATTGCAAAATCCCTGAGGAGGTGAGAGGGAAAGGGGTCTGAGGCCCCGGTTCAGGGATGGCCTCAGATAAGAAAAACCCCTCTTGGGACTTCCTGGCACTCCAGTGATTAAGACTACATACTTCCAATGCAAGGGGTGCACGTCCAGTCCCTGGTTGGGGAACTAAGATTCCACATACCATCAGCCATAAATAAATAAATAAAGGGCCTTCCTTGCATTGTATTCTAGGGAAGGACAAAAGGATGGTTAGGGAGGAGTTACCTTTATCAGTGGGTATCAGGAAGGTAGGAGTTCTCTTCTTATAAAATGTTTTCACTGTGATGATATCCCCATTTATCTGCATTGCCTCTGTATGCTGCTTTACGTTTTTAAAAATCATTAACACTTTTGTGACAGGTCTTATTAGTATTTCAGAGTATTTTGCTTTGCAAAAAAATTGATGAACTATAACACCTGTGGTAGGAAGAATAATGGTCCCCTAAAGATACAAAGGGGCTTCCCTGGTGGCTCAGTGGTAAAGAATCTGCCTGTAATGCAGAAGATGTGAGTGTGATCCCTGGGTGGGGAAGATTCCCTGGAGAAGGAAATCCCAACCCACTCTAGTATTCTTGCCTGGGAAATCCCATGGACAGATGAGCCTGGGGGGCTACAGTCCATGGGGTCACAAAAGAGTCAGATGCAAGTTAGCGACTAAAGAGCAACAACAAAGATGCAAAGGTGTGGGAAATCAAGGAAGCTTATCAAACAATTTAGAAGGATTTTAATATGTATTAATATTCATAGTTTTTAAATGAAGGCTTAAAGGAGTATAGTGGAGCCGATTCAGTCATCCTTAACCTTGGATGAGACAAATCCCGGACTTGGTTTCTTTGGATAATGGTTTTCTACCTCTGTACACCCATCTACTGAAAACTCAGCAGCTTAGACAACACCCATTTACCAACTCACAGTTTCAGAAGGTCTAAAGTCTAGCTATGGCACAGCCGGGTTCTGTACTCAGGTCTCACTAGGATGAAATCAAGGTGCAGCTGGGCTGGGATCTCATCTGAGGTCTGGGGTCTTCCAGGCTCACTGGTTGGCATTTAGTTCCTCGTAGTTGTAGGACTGAGGTCCCCGCTTTCTGCTGGCTGTTAACTCAGGTCCATTCTCAGCTCCTAGAGGCTGCCTGCCTGGCCCTGTCACATGGACTTCCCTCCAGCATGGCAGTTCACTCCCCCAAGGCCAGCAGGAGAGTTTCTCTGATGCTTCACCTTCTTTTGCAGGGCTCACCTGATGAGGACAGGGCCCACCAAGAATATCTCCCTTTTCATTAACTCGAGGCAACTGATTATTAGCCTCATGACAGGAATGCTGCCCCAGCGTAGTCACTGGCCCCTCCTCCACTTAGGAGGGCGATTATACCGGGCATGTACACCAGCAGGTGGGAATCTCGGGGGCCTTCTTAGAGGTCTGCCGACCCCAGCCATGATGAGGGGGAAAACATCCCTGCCCTGCCCAAGGGCTGGTCATGACGATGACGTGGACTGGAGCACGTGAAGCCTCTGCCAGGTAGAAGCCCTGGATAATGCCGCTTACCTTCTCTCTTCTGCTCGCACCTTTTGGATGACAGGTACAAAATACAGTCTGTCGGATGGAATGGGTTCAAATTGCCTTAATCAGAGAGACGCGAGGCCTTTAAAGAACAGAGCCCCCCAACCATCAGCCTCACCTTCCCTGACTTTCGCTTTTCTTGGCAGGTGGACATGAAGACTTTTCGAAAATGATCGATGAAGCCGAGCCGCTGGGCTACCCCGTGGTGGTGAAGAGCACGCGCGGACACCGGGGTCAGTGCCCTCTGCCCCGGCTTCTGGTGGGCGGCAGCTCTGCGGACGAGACCCTCGCCCCGCGCTGCAGAAGCGCGGCTCGGAGAGACGGAGCTCCCCCTGGCGGAGCTTGCGGTGTAGTCCTCAGCTCTGTCCCCTTCTCGCGGTCCCCACTGTTCTAGCTTTGTCCACCCTCCTCCCGGCCCTTCCCTAGACTCTCGCAGTAGACTCCTGACTTGGTTCTGACTGGTTTCCCGAACTCCACTGCCAGTGCATCCTCTCGTCTTTGTGGGAAACAGTTTCTCTGGAACATAGATCTCTTCTTGTCACCCCTTGGCTGAAAAACCTTCCCAAGAGCTCGTGTTGCCTGTTAGACACACCCTGGAGGAACAGTGTCCACATTCCTTGGCAGCCTGCTCTGGCCACCTGAACACTCCATAATCCATTCTAGCCTAGACTGTGTCTCCTGCTCTCTTAAAAAATCTTTGTTCTCTTCCCCTTTCTGGGGATGCTGCCTTCCCCTGTGCTCTAGTGAGCTTCTGCCTGTGCGTTAAAGCCAGCTTCACGTCATTTCTTCTCCCTCCACAACCCTGGTCTCTTTCCCTCTCTTCCAAAGTTAATCACTCTTCCCTTTGTGTTTCCGAAGCGCTTCATCCTTGCCTCCAGCATAGTACTATGCTTTACGACAGGTATAGATTTCTGTGCCTTTTCCCCTTTTCTACTGCAGCTGCTCAGAGGTGGGAACTTGGTCCTGCCCATCTCTGTCCCCAGGACCTCCTACGGTGCTCAGGACACAGTAGTTGAAGAGGATGTGTGCAGCCAAAAGTAGTTCCCCTCCCCTGTGGTGTGTGAGCGGGTACCTCCTGATGATACCCAGATGGCATCTTTTACTGCTCAGGGCATCTGGGGTGACAGGAGGTACCCTGGGTGGACATGGAATGAGCAATTCCCGTGAGCCTGACACCCACCCTGCTCTTGGTCTTCGCTGTGTAGAGGGTAGAGACGTTGCATTGCAGGGTGATGACCACCGTGGCTTGCAGGTCCTAGCGCCTGTTTCAGCGTCACAGAGGGCGGGCCCACTCTGCCCTGAGGCAGGGAAGGCTTCAGTGGAAGGAAAGGAGACTTCGGTTGGAAATGTGGAATTTGAACTGGGTAAGCAGCATGCAGAAGCCGGGGTGGGCAAAGCAACCTGGGAAAGGAGTTGAGGAATAAGAGAAATGAGTTGGGATGGTCAGGTGGGGCTCTGAATACTGTTCGGATATACTGCAGTGCAAAAATGCAGTGTCTCAACTAGTTTTTTTAATTGTCGTGAAATATATGTGAAATAAAATTCAACTGATATTTATTGAGTGCCCACAAAGTGCCATGGGGATACAGAAAGGAGCAGAACAAAACTTCCTGCCCTCAAGGACCTCACATTGTAGAAAGGTAAGACAGATGATAAATAAACTAAATAGCAGATGTAGTGCTTATAGATGTTTTAAAAATTAAGAGATAATTCATAAAACAAAAAATGTACCATTTTATGTTGTACAGTTATGAGGATTTTAGTATTTTTACTCTTCTGTACAACCATTGTGTAAATAAATGTTAGTCACTCAGTCATGCCCAATTCTTTGCAACCCCATGGACTGTAGACTGCCAGGCTCCTCCTCTGTCCATGGAATTCTCCAGATAAGTAGAGTGGGTAGCCAGTTCCTTCTCCAGGGGATCTTCCTGACCAAGGGCTCGAACCCAGGTCCCCTGCATTGCAGGCAGATTCTTTACTGTCTGAGCCACCAGGGTAGCCCCCACTGTCTAATTCCACAATATTTCCATCACCTCCAGAAGAAACCCTGTACTTGTCAAAGGTCCATCCCAGTGGCCCCTCCCCTGGTCCCTGGAAACACCTAATCTACTTTCTGTTTCCATGGATTTTCCTCTTTTGGATGTTTATATCAATGGAACCATACAATATGTGGCCTGTGTCTGGTTTCTTTTAGTGTAATGTTTGTAAGGATCATCCATGCTGTAGAATGAATCCGTTTTTTATCCCTTTTTATGACTCAATAATATTTTATATGGAGGTGCCACATTTTGTTTATCTGTTATCCATGATGGGCATGTGGGTTGTTTTACTTTGTGGCTATTATGAATAATGCTGATGTGAACATTCATGCACATATGTGTGAACACATGTTTTCATTTCTCTTGGGTATATGTATACACCTAAGAATGGAATTGCAGGGTCAGATGGCAACTCTGTGTTTACCATTAGGGAACCTACCAATGTTTCCCTACAGTGATGTTCCCCAACAGTTATGCCATTTTATATCCCTACCAGCAATGTATGAGAGTTCTATTTTCACCACATACTAAATAAAACTTTTATATTAGGTATATTAATTGGCCTAGGCAAGTGATGTAAATGGTCACCATACCTCCACCATAAAAACAAGTCACAAACCAAAAAGAACAAAAATGCATGTTTGCAAAGCATTAGTAATGTATAGGTCTATTTTACAGATTTATTTTTTAATTTTTAAAATCTTTTTTTAATTGAAGTATAATTGATGTGTGCCTCTTGAGAAATCTGTATGCAGGTCAGGAAGCAACAGTTAGAACTGGACATGGAACAACAGACTGGTTCCAAATAGGAAAAGGAGTACGTCAAGGCTGTATATTGTCACCCTGCTTATTTAACTTATATGCAGAATACATCATGAGAAATGCTGGACTGGAAGAAACACAAGCTGGAATCAAGATTGCTGGGAGAAATATCAATCACCTCAGATATGCAGATGACACCACCCTTATGGCAGAAAGTAAAGAGGAACTAAAGAGCCTCTTGATGAAAGTGAAAGAGGAGAGTGAAAAAGTTGGCTTAAAGCTCAACATTCAGAAAACGAAGATCATGGCATCCGGTCCCATCACTTCATGGGAAATAGATGGGGAAACAGTAGAAACAGTGTCAGACTTTGTTTTTTGGGGCTCCAAAATCACTGCAGATGGTGACTGCAGCCATGAAATTAAAAGACGCTTACTCCTTGGAAGAAAAGTTATGACCAACCTAGATAGTATATTCAAAAGCAGAGACATTACTTTGCCGACTAAGGTCCGTCTAGTCAAGGCTATGGTTTTTCCTGTGGTCATGTATGGATGTGAGAGTTGGACTGTGAAGAAGGCTGAGCGCCGAAGAATTGATGCTTTTGAACTGTGGTGTTGGAGAAGACTCTTGAGAGTCCCTTGGACTGCAAGGAGATCCAACCAGTCCATTCTGAAGGAGATCAACCCTGGGATTTCTTTGGAAGGAATGATGCTAAAACTGAAGCTCCAGTACTTTGGGCACCTCATGCGAAGAGTTGACTCATTGGAAAAGACTCTGATGCTGGGAGGGATTGGGGGCAGGAGGAGAAGGGGACGACCGAGGATGAGATGGCTGGATGGCATCACTGACTCCATGGGCGTGAGTCTGAGTGAACTCCCAGAGTTGGTGATGGACAGGGAGGCCTGGTGTGCTGCGATTCATGGGGTCGCAAAGAGTCAGACACGACTGAGCAACTGAACTGAACTGAACATTATATTAGTTTCAGGTGTACACCATAGTGATTCAATATTTGTATATATTGTGAAATGATCACAGTAAGTTAATATGTGTCGTAGGTACAGAATTTTTTTCCTTATTATAAAAACTTCTAAGATTTACTCTCTTAGCAACTTTTAAATGTATAATTTGTTTTTATTATAGTTTTAGCCCTTACATTTGGAGTGTTTGATCCATTTTGAATTAATTTTTGTATATGGTGTGATGGAGTCAAATTTCATTCATTTGCCTGTGAACATCCAGTTTTCCCAGTATTATTGTTGCAGAGACTGTACTGAATGCTCTTGGAACTCTTGGCAAAAATCCAAGATTGACCATCTGTATGAGGGTGTATTCTGGGTTCTCAGTTCTGTCTCGTTGATCTATATGTCTGTCCTTACGCCACACTGTTGTGTGTGCATGTGTGTATTAGTCACACAGCGTGTCTGACTTTCTGTGACCTCATGGATGGTATGTAGCCCAGCAGGCTCCTCTGTCCACGGGATTGTCCAGGCAAGAATACTGGAGTGGGTTGCCATTCCCTTCTCCAGGAAATCTTCCCAACCCAGGGATCGAACCTGGATCTCCCACATTGTAGGCCGATTCTTTTGCCATCTGAGCCGCCAGTAGAAAGTTTTGAAATTGAGAAGTTCAAGTTCTCCAACTTTGTCCTTTTTCAAGATTGTGTTGGCTATTCAGTTCAGTTCAGTTGCTCAGTCGTGTCCGACTCTTTACGACCCCATGAACTATTCAGTTCAGTTCAGTTGCTCGTCGTGTCCGACTCTGTGACCCCATGAACCCCAGCACACCAGGCCTCCCTGTCCATCGCCAACTCCCGGAGTCCACCCAAACCCATCCCATAAATTTACATATAAATTTTAGGATCAGCATATCAATTTCTCCTTCCCTGGTGGCTCATATGGGAAAGCCTCTGTCTACAGTGTGGGAGACCTGGGTTTGATCTCTGGGTCGGGAAGTTCCCTGGAGAAGGAAATGGCAACCCACTCCAGTACTCTTGCCTAGAAAATCCCATGGACGGAGGAGCCTGGTGTCCATGGGGTCACAAAAAGCCGGACACGACTGAGCGACTTCACTTTCTTACTTTCATTTATCAATTTCCGCAGTAAAAGGAAGTTGGAGTTTTGGTAGGGATTACATTGAATCTGTAGGTCAATTTGAGGAGTATTTCCATCTTAACAATATTGTCTCCCATTTTTTGAACGTGGAATGCCTTTCCACTTATTTCAGTCTTTAATTTCTTTCAAAAATGTTTTGTAGTTTTCTGTAAGTCTTGAACCTGTTTAGCTACATGTATTCCTTTTGATACTATTGTAAGTGGAATGATGTTCTTAATTTCATTTTCAGATTGGCTGTAACACACAGCATCTGAGAGGCAGTGGAGAGTGAGTGAACAAAGTTGTAGCAGTTGTTAGGCTCTGAGATTTATATGGAAATAAATCTCAAGAAGGCAGTGGACTCATGCAAGATGTGCCCTTCAGAAAGTTACTAATCTTGTGGGCCCTAATTTTCCTTTTCTGTCAAACAAAAATAGCTATATTTGTCCTAATGCCTTCACAGAGATAGCGTGAAATATAAAAGATATAATTTTAAAAAGTAAAGTATTTGGCACACAGTAGATGATTAAATAATCTTAGTACTCTTCCCCTCACCTCACCCTAGTTTTTTCCCTCTTTGCTTTAAAACTGTATCTCCTTAACTGCAGACTAAGCCTCATATTGGAACCCCTGAGCCAGGAACCAAGGAACCTGTTTTTAACCCTCATTTCTGCTAAAATCCTCCCAGTGCCTATCACTGAATCTTGGCCATCTGCTGCCAGATGCCAGATCTCCTAGTGCCAAATGTCCAATGACCAAGCCATGTTTTGGAGGTTACTTTTTGATCTTATTCGCCACTGGGGACTGATACCCATCCCTCTTTTTTTTTGAGACTTCAGAAATGTCCCACTCTTTTTAAGGTAGTAACAAATCTTAGGAAGACCATCTCTTTGTTCCATTTTGTTAACAAGGTTCAGGGTATAGTATGTTCATGTCAGATTTGTAGGGGAAACCCTTCAGGCCCCCCTGCTCAGATCTGTTAGCTAATGTGCAAATAGAAAGCAGATGTCAAGTAATTCAAAAGCATAAGTGATTCAGGCAGAAAATAAGGAATTTGGAATCAAGTAGGAATGCTTTCCCCAGACATCAATAGAAGTATGGGTCATTCCTTTTAGAACTAAATGGATATAGCCAAGTAATACGTCTCTTATGTTTGAAAGTTCAGGACGTCTGGCAGTGGCTACTTCTTGAACTCCCATAGTATTCAGCACTGACCTCTCCTAATGCCATATCAGGCTGTGTCATTATCTTTTGTGATCTCTCTCCATCTCAACTGGGAATTTCTCTAAAGTATGTTCAGTTAATTGTGTTCCATAAACATTGATTGACACAGTGTAAGTTTGGGGGATTTAAACAAAAGTGAGTGAGACATTGACTCTGCCAGATCAGCATCCTCCAGTTTTGGAACCGAATTAACTAGATTCTTAAGATTTTATTTCGGCCTCTTCTGTGTGTTTCTGGAATATATTTTTATTTCATTTTGGGGGGGAAAAAGCATTGTGAACAGAGAGGGAGGTGAGTAAAACCCAGGGACAATAAAATTTGATGGCCATTTGAGAAGACACAAGAGTCAACTCAGAGAAGTTGAAGGGGCCAGGGTGAGGCAGATTGGGAAGGAATGGTTGACTCTGGACCGGGAGGTGGGATGGCAAGGGCCGTGCTCAGAGGCGTGTCTAACTCCTCCTTTCGCTCTTTGTCTTCTTCTTAAAGGAAAAGGTGTTTTTCTTGCAAGAGATAAACACCACCTCTCAGACATCTGCCACCTGATCCGCCACGACGTGCCTTACCTGTTCCAGAAGTACGTGAAGGAGTCCCACGGAAAAGATATCCGGGTGGTGGTGGTCGGCGGCCAGGTGATAGGCTCCATGCTTCGCTGCTCCACAGACGGGCGGATGCAGAGCAACTGCTCTCTCGGTGAGGCTCCGCAGCTCAGCGTGGGACTGTTGGTCAGGGGAGGCCCCGGGGTTTCCCGTCGGGATGTCTTTGTTGTTCGGTTGCTCACTCCACCTGTTTGTGACCCGTGGACTGCAGCGCGCCAGGCTTCCCTGCCCTTCACCATCTCAGGATGTTTGCACCCAGTGCAGGTGTCTTGATGCCTCCTATCTGGTCAGACCCTCTGCGAGGTGCCAGGATCACAGAGAGGAGTTAGAAGCAAGCCCTTTCCCTTAGCAGTAAGCAGTCCAGGTGGGGGACAGGTGGGAATACGGGCCGTGACGGAGGTCAAACCAGGGAATGTCAGGACAATGCAATGTGAACCCTATCTCACAGGTGTTAGGACCTGGCAGTCCCCACTAAACAAGGGAGTGACAGGAGGACTGGTGTTTGAGAAAAACTGACATCTGGAAAGAGGATGGATTGAAAGCATAGAAGGGAAACTGGGGAGCTGAGTTTGGAACTTGCGGCACCTGCTCAGGCCAGAAGTAAGGAGAGTCTGAAACTAAGGCAGTGGGGGTATTCCTTGGGGTTCCAGTGGCTCAGACTCTGCACTTTCACTGCTGAGAGCATGAGTTCAATCCCTGGTCTGGGAACTCCTTCGAGCAGTGTGGTATGGCCAAAAACAAAAAAAAAAAATAGAAAGAAAGTGAGAGGTAAACCAAGGTAATGGCAGGAGACATAGCATGTGCTTTTACCTTGCATTGATAATTGACATTGTATTTCTTTTTTTTTCTTTAATTGTGTTTTTATTCTATATTTGATGTTATTAGAAAGCTGCAGTTTGTTAGATCAAATGCATAACCCCATCGCATTAACCTTTTGACAAGGCTTGTTTTCTGTTGTGGTGAATGGAGATGGTCCCAAGGGCATGGAAATTCTTATGTTCATTACAGAAAGCTATTGTCAACTATTGTCATGAATGGAATTTGTTGGTAATGTGAAAAAATAACCCAGTTTTTATTTCCTAACTTGCCAGATGAGTGTATCAAGTCTGGTGACTAATGAAGAGGCCGAAACACCAATCCAGTCCTTCAACTGGAGAGTGGTTGAGCAGTCTCCCAGAGTGGGCTCCAGGGTGGATGCTGATAGTGTAAGGATTAATGAGAGTCCTTGCCCTCAGGAAGTTTATAGTCCAGTAAAGAAGACGTATGAACAGATCATTGTAAGATACAATGACTAAAGGGCTGTGATAGAAGCAAATGCTAGGCTGAGGTTGACACTACCTAGGATATTATCTCATTTAATTTTCATGACACTCCTGTGTCTTGCCACAGTATCAAACCTTGTGTATTATCAGTTTGTCTTTCACAAAATTCATTCCTTAACTGGAAAATACACAGCTTTGTAGTTTATCCGTATTGCTTTTTTTTTTTTTTTTTTTGATGAACTGTTTTAAAGCTGCCTAAAACCTTTTCCTCATACAATATAATAAGTGGTGGAGAGGCAGAGTTAAGGTTTAAGTCATCAGTTTATGAGAATACAAGTGCTGTGTTTTTAAGTTATTGTTTTTTTAACCACTTGATGTATTTACTTTGGCTATGCTGGGTCTTTGTTGCTTTGCATGGGCTTTGTCTGGTTGTAGTGAGTGGGGGCTCCTCTTCCTCACAGCGCACAGGCTTCTCGCTGCAGTGGCTTCTCTTGCTGCAGAGTACGGGCTCTAGAGTGCCGGCTTCAGTAGTTGTGGGCACGGGGGTTAGTTGCCCTGAGGCATGTGAGATCTTCCTGGACCAGGGCTCTAACCTGTGCCCCCTGAACTGGCAGGCGGATTCTTATCCTACTGGACCATGAAGGAAGTCCCAAGTGTTATCTTGCAGGAAGACTGCTGCTGCTGCTAAGTCGCTTCAGTCGTGTCCGACTCTGCGACCCCATAGATGGCAGCCCACCAGGCTCCTCCTCATCCATGGGATTCTCCAGGCAAGAGTGCTGGAGTGGGGTGCCATTGCCTTCTCTGACAGGAAGACCTAAGCGAGCCAATTAAATCTGAGGTCTTAGCTTCTTAACAAGTGTGAGTAAGTAGGCTCTGTCTTGGTATGGGATTTTTGTCTCACAAGCCTCTCTCAGTAAATAATGTTAATTTTGTTTCTTCTAGTTTCTTCTAATGCATCCTCAGTATAGAAAAGTTAGGAAATATGGCACAGTCAAATGAAAAAAGATGTTTATCATTAATCCCACCATCTAGAGACAACCAGTGTTAACATTTTGGTGGTCTTGTTTCTGACAATGGGTTTTTAGGGGATTTTTTGTGTAATCATGGTCATGCTGCACAGCCTTTATAACTTTTAAGTGGTAATATTTTCCCATGTGATCTCAAACTCACCATCATTTTTAGTAATGGTTGTAAACTATGCTCCTTCTGTTGTGAGCTACTTAGATGATATTTTCTTTACTCATCAACAAATGTCAAATGACTACTGTATACCAGTATTTTGATTTTCCAGTATTTAGGATAACTCTGCCATCAGCATATTTGTGCATAAAGCTTTTTTCTCTTCATGGTGTGATGACTGAGTCAGAGAATATAAACATTTTTTTAAACTCTAGAAAAGAGTATTGTTTTCATATTACTTTCTCAAAGAGTGTCCCGATTTCCATGCAGACCTTTTGGGAGTAATAAAAATGCCCATTTCACTGCCTCTCGCCAGCATGCCCCCCTTCCTTTGAAAAGTCATTTGACTCATCAGTTGGTGTCTGGTATTGTTGCCAAAATTTGGCCTCTGTACACTGGGACTGGATTAAATCTCGGAGACAGAGTTTTGGGAGAAATAGAAAGAAATTCTACAGGTAACTCAGTTGGTAAAGATCCACCTGCAATGCAGGAGACCCCGGTTTGTTCCTGGGTTGGGAAGTTCCCCTGGAAAAGGGGTAGGCTACCCACTCCACGATTCTTGGACTCTCCCTGGTGACTCAGATGGTAAAGAATCCTCCTGCAATGTGGCAGACCTGGGTTCAACCCTAAGTTGGGAGGATCCCATGGAGGAGGGCATGGCAACCCACTCCAGGATTCTTGTCTGGAGCATGCTATAGACAGAGGAGCCTGGTGGGCTACAGTCCACAGAGTCAGCCACGACTGAGCAACTAAGCACAGCACCAAAAGAAATAGCTTTATTGCTTTGCCAGGCAAAAGGGGCCACAGTGGGCCAATGCCCACAGGACAGTGTGTCCCACCCTGGAGGGGTAGTGAGGAGCCTCATGGTATTCAGGGAGCTGGGCATGATCAGCTCATGGACATTCTTCTTTTTGATCAGTGATGAGATAATGGGGACTCGGCATCATCAACCTTCTGGTTCCTACTGGTCTGGGGTCTACATGCTGTGGACAGCATACAGTTAACTTCTTCAGCCTGGTGAGGGTTTCAGTATTTGCAAAACAGCTCAAAGGACATGGCTCAGAATATTATCTATAGTCCTTGAGGGAAAGCTAAAGGTCCTTGCTTTGTTTAATGGCTAAAGTATTATTATTTTGTCTTGCTGGACTGTTTTCCTTTCTTGCTGCATGTTCTCACTTCTCTGATTAAGTTTACTGTTTGACTAAAGTTTTTCTACAGACAAAAGCAGGCGGAGAACCTGGGTGAGGGTCTATTCCGGGAAGCCCCCGTAGGGTCCTGCTCGGTAGTGTCACCGTTACATCACTGTGATTTCCCCACAGGTGGCGTGGGCGTCATGTGCCCCCTGACGGAACAAGGCAAGCAGCTGGCTATCCAGGTGTCCAACATCCTGGGCATGGACTTCTGTGGCATCGATCTTCTCATCATGGACGATGGCTCCTTTGTGGTGTGTGAGGCAAATGCCAACGTGGGCTTCCTAGCCTTCGACCAGGCATGCAACTTAGATGTGGGCGGGATCATTGCAGACTCACCATGTCCTTGCTGCCCAGCAGGCAGACTGGGAAGATGGCCGTCCTCCCAGGCTTGTCTAGCCCCAGGGAGAAGAAAGAGCCAGATGGCTGTGCTTCAGCTCAGGGAGTTGTGGAGAGCGTCTATGCCATCAACAGCGGGTCTACCTCCAGTGAGAGTGAGCCTGAACTGGGAGAGATCCGGGCTTCCTCAGCCAGCACAGTGGGGGCCCCAGCCCCCATGCTGCCTGACCCCAGCTACAACATTAACACCAGGATTGCTTCAGAATTAAAACTTAAGTGAATTCCTGCTTTTTGGCAGCACTGAAACCAAATCCTACTGCTTCCCTAGTAGTTTTGAGCGAATAAAATCTGGACTAGTGTGATTTCATTTGCACAGAAACTAGAAATCCCATCTGGGCACTCGGCATTCTTTCTAATGATGATTTAAGCAAATGGCCTAGCTTTGTGGTTTTTAGAAACACTAACATAAAAACCCTCACCGAGAACAACATCCCGACTGATTGATTTGAGACCGATGTCTGCTGCGAGCACTTGGATGTTACGGCTGACCTGGGCCCTGACTCTGTGCTGTGCTTTTAGCAGTGGAGCCCGTTAAGCTGGAACTGCTCCTGGAGATCTTGTACAGAAGAGCAATCACCCGACAGAGGCACGTGCAGAAGAGGTGGAATGTGACTGCAGTTGTGTGCTCTTCATTAAGAGTGTGTGTGTGTGTGTGTGTGTGTGTGTGTGAAAGAGATGCTCAGAGAATACACAGTCCCAATGCTGTTAAAGAATCTTGTCTCTGCTCCCCATCAATCACCGTCTTGACCATATTTCTCTGACACTCAGGATATGGTGTTTCAAAGGGAGCTTCCTCATTAGCATCTTCAGTGAAGCACTTTGTAGAAAGTGAGATTGAGCGTCCTTTGACTTCAGTGGTTGGCAGACATCCTGCTCTGTAACTGGGGCTTTCTACAGACTGCCAAGTATATAGACCCTGCTTCAACTAACGCCAGCCCCAGCAGCCTCTTGCACCTTTGTGCCTTTGGCCTCAGCTGGAAATGCATTTCAATGAGCTAGTGGCCACACACTTCCTTCCTTAAGCGTGCACTAGAACACCATGGACTTCTTTTCAGTGGACTCCTGTTCACGTGACATCAGAAGCCAGTGGGTTTTTTAATCCTAGAGAGCTACTGAAAAATAATCATTCCCCCCTTCCTCTGCTGAAACTCTGTGTACTTAGCTATAGGAGATTTTCTCATACGGGTTGGTGTTGGGGGCCTGTTGGGTAGATAGAGCCATTGGAAACACACTCCAGTCCCACTGACATACTAGTCTTACCCAGGTTCCAGAGACCTGTCTTTACTCACTTTTCCACACTGGGGAGATTCAGGTATCAAGGATAACGCCTTGCACATCTTATGGGGGGATGGTGAAGGGAAGTGGATAATGTTGACATGACGCCAAGTGCTTTCCATTTTAAGTCTTCTAGCAGTAGATGATGAGCCTTCCCTTGGGAGAAGTCCCAGAGATGGAGTGTTTCATTTCTGCTTGTATGAAGTATGACAGAAATGAACACGGCTACCTTTTTAACCAAATAAACTGGAACCTATGCACTCAAGAGTCCCCCTGATCATACTTACTTCCTTGGGAGACCTTACTCTTGAGCTGCAATGTTCCATGTGCCAAGACCACATAGACTTCCTGTTTGGAATTATCTTTGAAGCCATGCAAGGAAAGAGGCCTCACCACCTTATAGCCAGACCTCATTTTTTATATCACTCCTCCCCAGAGGTCATCCCAAGCTCCATCACTCATTTCACTGAGACTTCTAATGCTCTTTGGCTGTTAAAAAAGTCATTCCTCAAAAAAGAAATCTACCCTTAAAGGACAAAGACCAACAACATTAAGGAAGCTTACAGGTGGATAGCTCCAAGGAGATTCCTAGAAATGTTCTGCATAAGTTAGCTTCCCTTGACTAAACACACATCTTCCCAAGGTGACTAGTTTGAAGGCAGCAACACCCATTTGGGTGTATGAATTCCTGAACTTCTGTAATGTAAATGTGTGTCAAGTCAAACTAGTCCGTTTTCTTTCACAACACATTGAAATAGAAACTGGCTTTGAAAATACTGTGGCTAAAATCAGATCTCACTAAGTAACAGTTGTACAACTGAACACTGGCACCGTGTAATGGAGATGTCATCCTACACAGTCGTAGTTTAAATACAGTCGATATAAGGTGCATGCCACTGAGCTGCGACTCCAGCCGTGTCTGTACAGTTGAAAAATGATAATCCTTCACCTTTAGTATAGGTTAAGACATGTACCTTATCTTTACCACTCAGGTTGGGTTTAGCAGAATGGTTCTAGGTCTGTTCTCGTTGGAAATGGCCGGATGCTTTCTATGTAAACCTCTGAACCAAGTGATGACCTTCTGGAAGCTGCATCCACTCATTCCCACAGTTTAGTGTAAGCTCAGTCTCTCCATTTTACCTAAGGGGATGATAGTGGGCCCCATGCTGAGCAGAGCAGCTAGAGGGTGCTTCCAGAGTTGTCAAGAGGGGCCTGTTTTCCAGCTGCCAGTGACATCTGTAGTCTTTGGCATCATTGCTCGGAACCCAGCCCTGTCTAGAGGCAGAGAAAGCTGGGGCACAGCTGGGTCATAGCCTTGCTCCAGGACTTCCCACTCTGGCTGTGGGCCCTGTGAGCCTCAGCCAGATGGCTGGGCCGACCTCGTCACAGCTGCCCACAGGGCCTGCTGGAGGGAACATGGGGCACAGAGCCAGCTCCTCATTCTGATTCTCCCTCCCCTTCAACAGCTGATAACCCTGTACAATCAAGTTGACTCTGACCTCGATTTTTCCATTCTTCTGATGGGGATATGCCTATTTTATTTACCTCTTGAGGGCGGTGTGCTTTGAGGTTGAAGTGAGTGAATTAATGAGACTGCATTATGTGGGAGGTGGTAGAGAGATGCCTATGGCATCTGGTTTTTAACAGTTTCCCATCACCCCTCCTCTGGGAGGAGTTAAAGAAAGAGACCATAAATTCTTGGCATTAGCACACTAAACAGTGGTGGGGCCTGAAGATGGATGCAGCTTCTCAGAGGTCTTTTGACCTGAAAGGAGTAATGTATTCAGCCTTCTGGATGTATCGTATGTAACCTGAAACTCTTGACTGCTGTATCAACTAACAGTCTTCCTTATGTAACATGAATTGCAGTGTCTGAATACAGTCTTCCCATTATCTGGTAGTAGCATCTTGAAACTGGTCAAAACTTGAATGCCAATAGCTCAGTCACTCAGAATATATATGATTCTGCACTTTGGAAAAATGTCTTCATGCTGTCCGTCTTGATTGCTGAGGGGTATGGGTATCCTCCCTTGAAGGTGGATTTGGGCTTTAGGTCGTGAGGGTCTGATCAACAGTGTAAGTGGATCATAAGCCATTAGTGTCACAATTGCAGACTTAGTGCCCGCAACTCAAAGGAGATTCCATGACCACTGGGGAAGGGATGAGGAAGAAGGGGAAAGGATGAGGAAGAAAGAGAAGGAGAAAGGTCTCGAATAGTTTGTGAAGTTTTGGTGGAAATGGTAAGTTGGGATCACCTGAAATTCTAGTGGGAAAAGGAAGAAATGACTCTTTGGTGAGTTGTTTGAATGAAAGAATCATGAATATGCATTGATTAGAGGTAGGGATCTAACCTACTTGTTAGAAACTATTCTGTGTAAAGAAGATGAGATACATGGATTCCCATCTACCTTGGCAGAAGTAGGAGAGACACATCCCTTTTTAAAGTCCCGATGAAGGCTGGTCTTGAGAACACTCTTAATGTAAATCAGAGGAAGATTGAAGCAGCTAGCTTCAATCACTCAGGTAAGAGCTGACCCTCCTGGAAGTGAGTGACCAAGGAAGCCACGTGCAGGCGATCATAGAACCGTGTCAGAGGGTGAGTCCAAAGTCAGCAAAATGATCTAATACTTCTTATGCACCTGAAGGTGAGCAGGCTTCTATCTGCTGTTATGCTGATGTTTTGGAAAGAGCCCTCTTGTCACTCTCCCTGGAGTTAGCGTTCCTAGACCTGCTGCTGTAGCCTAATATTATAGAAAACGTGGGGCTGGTATGGCTGCTTCTGAAACTCCAGCTCAGACTGTGGCTTAAAACGTTGTCACCCAGAAGACCACCCAGTTCAGGAATATGTTGTCTTAATCCTTTCCTAAAACTGTACTACATTTTCTTTCCAAGTCTGTGGCTAGACTGCAGCCTGCCCTTCTGAAACACACAGCTGAGTTTGAAAACCTTGTCCCTTCAAGCGTTTCCACTTCTCCAGGTGCAGTTCCCACGCTGACCTGTGGCACTGTCCCAAGCCCTGTGCTGGCATCCCAACCTTGTTGGGAAACTTGTTCTGCCGTTTCATATTCACTGGGGCTCGGAGGTGAAACTAAGAAGGTCACCCACCAAGCCAGATTTGAGGTTACAGAAGAGCAGGACTTTGGAACCAGTTCAGTCCTTATTCTATAGATGGAAATCTGAATCCCAGAGACCATGTTCACTTAGCTGGTCAGCAGCAAGGCTGGGACCCAGGCAATCTGGTTCCCCACTGGTTTGGCATACTGCCAGGGGTGTCTCTGTTCTTCCATGGCACTCAATATTTACTGCCATCCTGGAGCCAACCTGTACCCATCCCCCTTCTGCTGAGCCTCTGCTCTGGATCAACATGGTGTGAAGAATTCAGCTCCTGGATGTGACTTTCAGGTAAGAGCTGCAGAGGTGTATATGAGATTTCCAGGTGCATGCTGGCTTATCACCGGAGAAGGCAATGGCACCCCACTCCAGCACTCTTGCCTGGAAACTCCCATGGATGGAGGAGCCTGCTAGGCTGCAGTCCATGGGGTCGTTAAGAGTCGGACTTGACTGAGCGACTTCACTTTCACTCTTCACTTCCATGCATTGGAGAAGGAAATGGCAACCCACTCCAGTGTTCTTGCCTGGAGAATCCCAGGGATGGTATAACCCAATGGGCTGCCATCTATGGGGTCGCACAGAGTCGGACATGACTGAAGTGACTTAGCAGCAGCAGCAGCTGGCTTATCACCTGTGCTTTCTGTGGACCAGACAAGAGCATTAGCCCCATCTTACCCCATCAGTGGTGGGATGTGAGAGAAGGCCCCTGCCAAGTGGACTGAAGGCTTTCTTGGCCCCAGTTTGATTCACGTTCCCTCACTGCAGAATGTCTTGGATTTCCAGAGGCCTTAGTGGCCCCCTCCACGGATACCAAGGGCATAGAGGCCCCAAGCTTCTTCCATCAGGCACACCTGAAGGGGAATCCTGATCAATAAACATATTATTTGCAACCAGCTACAAAGTCAAAGGTTTCCTTCCACTCACAGGTCCATAGGACATCCCTCTTACAGACAGCCACTAGGAGAGATTCTTGCCTGCTGTAGCCTGTGTGTCAGCTGAGGACTCCCTGCTCCTTGAGATCCAGAGAAGTCTGCTGACTGGGCCTTTGGAACTCTGTGATTTCTAAGGGACTTATATCTTGGGCAGTCACTGCTGACTCCAGACTTCTGCTTCCTCATTTTAAGTGACAGTGGTGTCTCATCTCTGCACTGCCTCCGCTGAGATGTGTTCAGTTCTCACCCCTACTTCCACACACACCAAAATTCAAATGAGTCAGCCTGGGCGTGGGTGCCTGTGTGTGTTTCGGTGATGTGGGAGGAAATGGGAGCCTTTACAGCAGTGCAGACAGGGAGCCCCCATTCATAAAACACTCCTTTGATACCCTACAGAAGAATCCACTCACCATCCACCCCACATAATATCTGTCTCCTTTCTTGTGTGCATGCGGGCTAAGTCGCTTCAGTCGTGTCCGACTCTGTGATTCTGTGGACCGTAGCCCATCAAGCTCCCCCATCCATGAGATTCTCCAGGCAAGAATACTGGAGTGAGTTGCCATTCCTTCTCCAGGGGATCTTCCCAATCCAGGGATAGAACCCTCATCTCTTACATCTTCTGCACTGGCAGGAAGATTCTTTACAACTAGCGCCACCTGGGAAGCCCTTCTTGGGACAAACCAAGTCCATTTATGTTCTCATGGATGGCAGCACAGTCATTCCTTTTTTTATTTGATTTTTAAAAAATTTGTTCCTGCCAACACCTCTACCTTCAAGATTTCACTTTCAACCATGGGTGGCTTATTAGAGGCATTTTTCTGAACAAAGATCACTCTCTCCTGAAGAGGAACTCAAATGCTGTCCCTTAGGGTGATACATTGTTCATTTCCACTACCCTAGCCAGGCATGGCAACCACCATAATCACCATTAGCTGACAGGGTCATCATGCTTTATGGAAGCCAACACAGAGTGAAGTAAATGATGCTGGTTTGAGTTACCCAGGTTCAAATCCTGGCTTGATAACTTATGGCTTATGTGACCTCAGGAAAGCCACTTAATCTTGCTTAACCTTTGCATCATCACCTATAAATGTGGTAGATAAACACGGTCTTGAATGTGAAGCTCTTAACTACAGATCTGGCTTTCAGCAGTTTTCCTCTTCTTGCTTCCTTCACTGTCAGCAATCACAAACAGCTCCCGCTGTGATCATGGCTCAGTGCCAAGGGATAAAAGCTGGCAGACAGCAGCTTTACAGCCGGGAAAAGAGATGCAGGGAAGGGAGGGGACAGGGCTGGTGGCTGCTCAAGCATGCTGTGGTTTCGGCTTAATGACTGAAAGGTCCCATCTATCCCCGAGATTCTGTGATGCTCTAGTGTGAGATATAGATGGTGTATCTGGCTTAGAAAAATCCTAGAGGAAAGGCTGCCACAGACAACTGGGAGGCTGGGGAGCAGAGAAGCAGCGTGACCTTGGATGGTTTAGCACCTGGCTTCTTTGGCTCTTCCTGTATAAGGTTTACTGGCTGTGCATCAGATGGAAGGAGGAGATGCCAGGGATTTGAGTTAAATCTGTCCAACAGAGGGTGAGGGGAGTCAGAAGGCTGGGGGACGGGGGTGAGCTGTGTAGGGAACTCTGATAGTCTGACAGCACCATCTGGACTTGGCAGGGATGACAGCCTTGAGAGCAGATGGAACTAGCCAATAAAGCAGCTAAAGTTCTGCTGCCCTAGGCCTGGCCCCCATCGGACCCCCAGGATCTCCTGTTTAGAAGGACACTGATTCTACTATCTGGAGAGAGCATGGTCTCTTAGTCTAGAACTAAGAAAGGTCTTCGTGGTGGCAGGACCAGGCAGGTGGCTGGTTTGTTTAGTTCCACCCAGGGGTCCCCAGAGTACCTGTGGTGTGCTGTACCAGATGGGACCAGCCCATGAGAGCAGATTGTTACCTTTTCAGGAATTTTGTAAGCTGGTTGTTAAAGGCAGCCATCATGCAAGCCTGCCAGGCTCCTCTGTCCATGGGATTCTCCAGGCAAGAATACTGGAGTGGGTTGCCATGCCCTTCTTCAGGGAATCTTCCCAACCCAGGGATCGAACCCAGGTCTCCCACATTGCTGGTGGATTCTTTACCAGCAAAGCTACCAGGGAAGCCCAAATTAAATATATATTATATAAACCTACAGTTAAAGTGTATTTAAAACATAGGTAAAAAATAATCAAAACTCATCACTGCCTAATTATTTTACTACCTTTTACTATTGTCTGTGCTCCTGAGGTTATTGACATCTATTGTGTTTGTATAGTGGAAATGCCACAGAATGGTGTGCAGCTGAGCGTCTGTACCCAACTGCACCGTTCAGTGACATCACATTGGTAATCTGAAATCAGCCGTGGTGGGGATATCCACCCACATGGAGATGGGCAAACAGGATATATCGTTTCCCCCCCTGGGGAGATGCTGGTTAAACATTTATCAGCACACCAGTGCCAGTGCGTAGCCAAAAAAGAAACTGATATACTGAAGAATTGAAACATCTTGGTTCCAGGGAGGTAGCATGTGTGATGGATTCCTCAGAAGCCAGTGTCATAATGTGCAAGAATGACTTGAAGAAAAACACTTGCAAACACAGCTTCTCTGCTTATTCTATTTTTCTGTGTTTTTTTTTTTCACACATGAGAAATCTGTTTGGTTTGCTCCTGAACTTAGGAGTTTTTGAGGCTCTGTCTCACCTGTGGGCTATACTTCAACTCAGTTCCCCGTAGAAAAGTGAATGTAGTTTTTCTTGCCTAACTGGCAAAAGAAGATGTACCACAAAGATTTCCCTGGTGGTCCAGAGGTTAAGGATCCGCTTTCCAAGGCAGGGGATGAGTTTTGATCACTTGTCAGGGAGCTTAGATCCCACGTGCTGTGGAGCAACTAAGCCTGTGCATCGCTGCAGCTACTGAGCCCACGTGCTGCAACCAGAGTCCATTTGTCACAATGAAAAATCCTGAACAATGCAGTGAAGATCTTGCGGGCTGCAACGAAGACCCAGTGCAGCCAAATAAATAAAAATAAATAAATTTTTAAAAAGAATATATCTTAACTATAGATATATAGTTTTAAGGGTTTTAAGAATATATATTAATTCCAAAGAGCTTGTTTCCAAGTGGTTTGAACAGTAATAATGATGTTAACTTCTCCCACAGAGAAGAAATCATTTCTAAATGACTGTTTTGCTGGTTTGGGTTTTGATAAAAATTATTGCCATGGAACAGAATGCTTTGTTTGCCTTTGTCCCCAAATCTCTGTCCCTTTTGGTGGTTCTTTTTCAGTAAAAGTCACATGCTGAATCTACATTTTACTATTTTCATATCATAAAATGAGGGAAAGCCTTCATAGAAACTTTGTCCTATTCACTTGCACGCCAGCTGCATTCTGAAAAACCGTAATTTTCCTTTCAAACGCAGAGTGCTGTCTGAATTGTAATGTTGCCAACTCTCAACTGTCAAGATGATGGAGGAAAATACCAATGCAGATGGTATGAGCTTGTCGTGGGCCTGCTCAGCATACTCTCCTGGGCTGACTTTAGAATGAAGATGCAAATAGCAAGTGAGAGCTGAAAGCCGTTGGGAATGGCTGTGTGGTGCAGGAAGCGTTCCAGGGCCCTGGAAGGATCTGGGTACCCATTGCAAGAGCCTTTAGGACTTGTTTGCATGACATTTCCAAAGACTTCCTGGGAGAAGCAGTGACAAGAGCTTCAGAAACTAACTCCAGGCAGCCCCAGGCCTGAGGACCTTGAATGAAGGCTGTTCCCCAACTGGTGAGGGTCAGGGAGCCCCTCCCTCACTGGCTAGGAAGAGAAGCATGGGGATAACACTTCACTGTTGCAGCCAGGCTGCTGCTCAGTTGTGCCACCCACAATATCCTTCAACCAAACCCTGGGGAATGTGACCTGAACTTCTTTTTTATTTTATATGAAATTCTTCAAATGACATAAAAGTAGAGAGGCTGGTTTAATGAATTCCTCTAGTTTTAAATTATCAAAATTTTCTATTTTTACTCTATCTACCTATTTCTTTCCTTGAGCATTTAAAAACTTCCCACACACCATATCTTTTCTCCCCTGTATACTTCAGCAAGCATCTCATTTTTAAGACAGATTTCTGGCACTTCCCTGATGGTCCAATGGTTGAGAATCTTCCTTCCGGTGCAGGGGACATGGGACAGGGCCACTAAGCCCACTCACTGCACCTACCAAGCCCATGCGCAGCAACTAGAGAGCCCACGTGCCAAGTCAACACAAATGTCCTCGTGATGCAACGAGGATCTCGTGTGCAGCAACTAAGACCCGACACAGCCAAATGAATATATTTTTTAAAAGTCTATTCCACTGGCTATCTATTTTACATATATGTTTCCATGCTACTCTCTCAATAGCCAGTTGGAATTTGCTACATGTCCAAGGGAGCTCAAACCAGTGCTCTGTGACAACCTAGAGGGGTGGGATGGGGTGGGACCTGGGAGGGGGATTCAAGAGGGAGGGAACACATGTATACCCATGGCTGATTCATGCTGATGTATGGGAGAAACCAGCACAATATTGTAAAGCAATTATCCTTCAATTAAAAATAATACATTTTTTAAAATGTCTATTCCACTTAAAAAAAGAGATTCCCTTATGCCTGTACCACATACAACAAAATTAACAGTAATTCCTTGATTCTGTCTAATACCCAGTGCATAGAAGCTTCCCCCAGTTGTCTCAGAAGAACTGGATTTATTGCACTGCGGACCAGTGTGCTCGATGGGGCCTGAGGACCACTGGGAAGGGTGGGACCCACTTTCCCGCCATCTCTTCTGGGCTCTGGCGGAAGCCATGCTGGAGGCCCCAGCAGAGAGGTCTGTAGGCTGGCTGCAGACACCTGCCCCAGGTGTTTTAGCTTGGGATTTCCTCTCCCCGAGGGAAAGAGCCGGCGGGACTTCCCCTCCTGGTTTCCGCTGGTCCATGGTCATGCCCTGAGACCGTTCCCTTTTTGTGCTGCTGACACCCACCTGGCTGTCAGGCTGGTTCCCGTTTCATGCTTTCCCTGCAGCTGTGGTTTTCACTGCAGGAGTTTCCTTAATCGGCGAACAGGCTTCCCCCAAGGATTACCGCTCTTCCCCTGGCCTCTACGGTACTCTCAATGAATCACAGTTCTTCAGAGCTCCCAAGAGGCCTTGGCTTCTTCATTTGTTAGAAATTTTGGCTGAATCCCTTCTAAGTCAGACAAGATTTGAGTAGCAGGACCTTGTGTCACATCTAAAGGCCTAAAGAGACAGCAACCGGATGCACTGCTTGCTCAGGGATGTTCTTTTGCTCTAAAGTGAGGGTCCTAAACTCCGGGATCTAATGCCTAATGGTCTGAGGTGGAGCTGATATAATAATGACAGAAATAAAGTGCACAATAAATGTAATGCATTTGAATCATCTCAAAGCCACTCCACCTCCTCTTGACTGTGGAAAAATTGCTATCCATGAAAATGGTCCCTAGTGCCAGAAAGGCTGGGGATCACAGCTCTAAGTTCAGTTCAGTTCAGTTTAGTCACTCAGTCATGTCCGACTCTTTGTGACCCCATGAATCGCAGCACGCCAGGCCTCCCTGTCCATCACCATCTCCCGGAGTTCACTCAGACTCACGCCCATCGAGTCAGTGATGCCATCCAGCCATCTCACCCTCGGTCGTCCCCTTCTCCTCCTGCCCCCAATCCCTCCCAGCATCAGAGTCTTTTCCAATGAGTCAACTCTTCACAAGAGGTGGCCAAAGTACTGGAGCTTCAGCTTTAGCATCATTCCTTCCAAAGAAATCCCAGGGTTGATCTCCTTCAGAATGGACTGGTTGGATCTCCTTGCAGTCCAAGGGACTCTCAAGAGTCTTCTCCAACACCACAGTTCAAAAGCATCAATTCTTCAGCGCTCAGCCTTCTTCACAGTCCAACTCTCACATCCATACCTGACCACAGGAAAAACCATAGCCTTGACTAGACGGACCTTCGTCGGCAAAGTAATGTCTCTGCTTTTGAATATACCATCTAGGTTGGTCATAAGTTTTCTTCCAAGGAATAAGCGTCTTTCAATTTCATGGCTGCAGTCACCATTTGCAGTGATTTTGGAGCCCAAAAAATAAAGTCTGACACTGTTTCCACTGTTTCCCCATCTATTTCCCATGAAGTGATGGGACCAGATGCCATGATCTTCGTTTTCTGAATGTTGAGCTTTAAGCCAACTTTTTCACTCTCCTCTTTCACTTTCATCAAGAGGCTTTTGCTCTTGATCTCTCAAAGCCAGGCTTCTCTTCCTAATGTCAGATGGCATGTCCAGTTTCCTGCCTTTTCATAGCTCTTCAAATGTTTCATAAGTATCTTTAAACTCACCATGACCCAATTTGAATTCACATTCTTCTCTCCCTCCCACACACCTGCTCCTTTTCCAGGGCCTCCTCAAGTGAGGGCACAATGCTGACCACATGTTTGAACCAGAGGAAAGGGAAACACACCTCAGCAGTCATTTATAGCTGCTCTCCTGCCCCTACATCCAGTGTTTGTTTCTTGTGGTAAAATTTGACATTCAAGGCCTGAATAGTCTTTGCTCATTGAAAACTTTTCTTCCTTATTCTTGAAGATGTTCTAGGATTGTTTCCTGTTTGCAAGCAAGGAACAACATTTATAATATATAATCTTGGTTTTATATCCTGATTTCAATAGTAAGATTGCTTATATGCTTTTCAAATCTGTTTATTTAAATATTTATTAATTATTGAAGCTGTATATGCATCAGTTCAGTTCATTTCAGTTCAGTCTCTCAGTCGTGTCCGACTGTTTGTGAACCCATGAATCGCAGCACGCCAGGCCTCCCTGTCCAACACCAACTCCCGGAGTTCACTCAGACTCACGTCCATCGAGTCCGTGATGCCATCCAGCCATCTCATCCTCGGTCGTCCCGTTTTCCTCCTGCCCCCAATCCCTCCCAGCATCAGAGTCTTTTCCAATGAGTCAACTCTTCGCATGAGGTGGCCAAAGTATATATATTAAATAAAATATTTATCTCCATCTCATCATCATCTGCTGCTGCTGCTGCTGCTAAGTCGCTACAGTCGTGTCCGACTCTGTGCGACCCCAAAGACGGCAGCCCACCAGGCTCCCCTGTCCCTGGATTCTCCAGGCAAGAACACTGAAGTGGGCTGCCATTTCCTTCTCCAATGCATGAAAGTGAAAAGTGAAAGTGAAGTCACTGAGTCGTGTCCAACTCTCAGCGACCCCATGGACTGCAGCCCACCAGGCTCCTCCGTCCATGGGAGTTTCCGGGCAAGAGTACTGGAGTGGGTGCCGTTGCCTTCTCCTCCTCATCATCTACCTGATGAATGTCAGGAAAGAGGTACTTTTCTAGCAAACAAAATGATGACATTGTTTGTCATTCAAGTAATGCTCCATTATCTTTACTGAAGCACCTACTTTGTCAGATGTGTGTTTTGTTCCTGAGATATATTATGCTTCATAGAGCAATTGTGAATACAGAAACCTCACTTGCATGACGTACATCTAAGTCAACTCTTCGCATGAGGTGGCCAAAGTATATATATTAAATAAAATATTTATCTCCATCTCATCATCATCTGCTGCTGCTGCTGCTGCTAAGTCGCTACAGTCGTGTCCGACTCTGTGCGACCCCAAAGACGGCAGCCCACCAGGCTCCCCTGTCCCTGGGATTCTCCAGGCAAGAACACTGAAGTGGGCTGCCATTTCCTTCTCCAATGCATGAAAGTGAAAAGTGAAAGTGAAGTCACTGAGTCGTGTCCAACTCTCAGCGACCCCATGGACTGCAGCCCACCAGGCTCCTCCGTCCATGGGAGTTTCCGGGCAAGAGTACTGGAGTGGGTGCCGTTGCCTTCTCCTCCTCATCATCTACCTGATGAATGTCAGGAAAGAGGTACTTTTCTAGCAAACAAAATGATGACATTGTTTGTCATTCAAGTAATGCTCCATTATCTTTACTGAAGCACCTACTTTGTCAGATGTGTGTTTTGTTCCTGAGATATATTATGCTTCATAGAGCAATTGTGAATACAGAAACCTCACTTGCATGACGTACATCTATAGTAGGACCTACTGGTGGCAGAGCACTGTGGTGTGCTAAAGTTGTGCAATGATAAAATATTGGTGAGTGGGTACTCAGAGCAACTACTCAATGTTGATCTTTGTTAAATAAAGGTTCGTAGACAAAATGACATAATTTGTAACAGTGCATATGTACTTGCTAGTAGAGAACATTTATCCAGCCCTTTCAGAAATGATCCCTCAGCTCCACACCTGCAAATTCTATTGAAGATGCTTAGGGAAGGTTACCTGGTGGCAAGATAAGAGATACTCTTATTTCCCGAGAATTTCTGGTTCTCTTGAACCTATGTACACCTTTTTGGGTCAAGTAAATCACATTTTACTTTCCCAAGTGGTGCAGTGGTAAAGAATCTGCCTGCTAATGCGGGAGATGCAGGAGACATGCGTTCGATCCCTGGGTTCGGAAGATCCATTTGAGTAGGAACTGGGAACTCACTCCAGTATTCCTGCCTGGAGAATCCCATGGATAGAGGAACCTGCTGGGCTACAGTCAATGGGGTTACAAAGAATCGAACACAACTGATCATTTATGCATGCACACAAATCACATTCCATAGAGAGCTTCAGGACTGAGGCTATGTCCTGCATCACTGTGCCATGCTTGAAAGTGAAATACATTTTCATGAAGAGTCGAAAAAGAGGGCAAAATAAAACACTTTTGAATCAGTGAAAGAAAGAAAATTTGAGAATTTTCCATCAGCAAACTCTTTATTATTTATAAAATAATAATAATAATTGTGATTTGTGGGTTCAAGATACACAGAAATAAATAAAAGTAGTGATACATAAGTTGGGGGAAGAAAATGCAGTTAAAAGGTTTTAAAGTTCTTGTATTGTCTAGGATGAGGGTAAACAACCTGAATAACTTTAGACTTTGATAAGTTAGGGATGAACACTTAAACTTCTGGAGCAATCACTTAAAGAATAGAAACACAGTGTATAACCTGCAAACTAGCAGATGGAATTGGGGAAGGTAGAAAATGGAATGAGAAGAAATACATCCTCAGTCTAAAAGAAAGAAGAAGGAAAATAGAACATGCAATACAAGTAGAAGACACAGAATAATGGATTTAAATCCAAAAACTTTAGCACAGAAATAAGATGTAAATTGACTAAATGATTATTTTTTAAATTACAGATACAAAAATATCTAACTATAGTACTTCTATGAGAGGTACACACAGAACGTAAGGGTAGAGATTTCTTGAAAGTAAAAGGCTGCAAGAAGAAATAGTGTTTAGTCAGAGTTTAGTTGGGAAAACAGTAGTTTCCTTGAGCATTTTGAGTAAAGAGACTGATTTTATGTAGAGAATTAGAATCTTACATGATCTTTGAAATGGTTGGATAATCAGGAAGCCAAGGTCAGCAAGGTTCTTTTATAGGAAATCTGCTTTCAGGAAAGCAACAGCGGGTGATTCTCAGGAAGATTAAGGACTCCTCCTTCTCATCTGGCTTCCAAATATTGTGCAGTTGCCCCTCATTGCCTGAGTTTATTCTAGAATCATCAAAGGAAAGAGATAGCGGGAACTGTAGTTCCATGCTTCCCCTCTGAAGCAAAGGTAAATGCTTAAGCAGAGGTAAATGATAACACCTAGTTGATAACAAGCTATCCAGCCCCAAAGGAAATAGGGATAGCTATGTTAGTATCAGACCAAAGTATTCTGAAAGAGGAACTCCCCAGATCAGTAGGTGCCCAATATGATACTCGAGATCCGTGGAGAAATAACTCCAGAAAGAATGAAGAAATGGAGGCAAAGCAAAAACAACACCCAGTTGTGGATGTGCTGGTGATAGAAGCAAGGTCCAATGCTATAAAGAGTATTATTGCATAGGAACCTGGAATGTTAGGTCCATGAATCTAGGCAAATTGGAAGTGGTCAAACAGGAGATGGAAAGAGTGAACGTCGACATTTTAGGAATCAGCTAACTGAAATGGGCTGAAATGAGTCAATTTAACTCAGATGACCATCATATCTACTACTGTGGGCAAGAATCCCTTAGAAGAAATGGAGTAGCCATCACAGAAAACAAGAGTCTGAAATGCNTAATTAGTCTCCAATTAAAATAAATAAAAATAAAAACCCTTCACCGTCACCAGATGAGTCAAGCCATTGATGTAGCTTTTCCTGTCTCCGTTCCCACCAGCTTTGGGTTTGAGTGACTGGAATATGCAGTGGATTGATGGAGGCACTGAACTCCTAGTATAGAAAACGGATCATGGCCTAAGTATAGTGCTTCCTCTTAAGGGCCCTGTAGGATGCCTTGGTTGCCTGGCTGCCAGCTGCTCCACCATCACACACACACACACACACACACACACACACACAGAGGCACGCAAGCATGTACGTCCTCCCCCGGGAGCAATGACACCCCTGGGGCCTACTGCAGCCAGCTCCCTGGCTCGAACTGGTCGAAAGTGACTACATCCTTCCCCGGGAGCAATGACGCCCCTGGGGCCTACTGCAGCCAGCTCCCTGGCTGGAACTGGTCGGAAGTGACAGCCCATTGTCCTTGACAGGTTTTTGTTGGTATCGTTCATAATCCTGCCTGAAATAAAACCTCAAGACTTTTGTTGGAAATTTCATAGTTTGGGACTTTAAGAAGAGAAGATGAGGAATTTCCAAGTATTGTAATTCTGATTTGGAAAGAGATAGTTCCTTTACCCTCAGAGGTCCACATGCCACATGGATTCACCTACTGACTCGTCATCCGTTGGACAGCCGAGGCAGCAGCCCCACCCTTGGCTCAGAGTCATGGAAACAGACACAGGACGTGCTGAGCGACCTGCAGGTCCCGAACCCTACAGGAGACATTGCCAAACCCATAATCGTACAAGAAGGAGAGACTGGTACCCACGAAGGCAGAAAGACAGGAGCCTGAAATATGGGTGGGAGACAGCCCTGAGCCGGGGGCAGAGCCTGGTTCTCTTTCCTCCCACTCTTATACCCCCCTGGAAGTGATAACCGTGGACACACTCGGTCTCTGCCCAGCACTTGACGCTCTGTGGTCTCCCACCCATGCTGGAATTCTGTCTCCAAAGCTCCCGCCTCCCACTCCTCCCACTGGAGGTAGGGTGCCCCCCCATGCCCCTCCCATACAGTGGTTCTACCCATGGCCTAGCCTCCCATCCCCCATCCCAGCCCCTGAGCCTACAGACCACGCCATACACGCTGGTTGTTTCCTGGCACGAGCACCCCTCTCCGTGACTTGGGAGGCACATGAGGTTGCCCGGATTTTGGGTCTCTTCTTTTTCTTGGGTAATCTCAGGCCAGCCAAGGCCTGCACAGCACTCATTAAACAGAGGACAACCGGCTCCAAGCCCAGGGTTTCCCCATGAGCAAAAGGCAGAAGGAAGGAAGCCCACAGATGGCCGAGGCTCTCGACCTCCACCCAGCAGAGGAATGCTCAGCTTGGACCGGAGCCACAGCCACCATCCCGTCTGCCCCGGGAGCCCCGAGTGCTTGTTCTGGGGCTTTGTGCTGCTCAGCAGGTATGTACAGGCATGATGGTGGTGGCTAGATCTTGACCTTGACCTTGTTGGAAGGACATAACGTCTCAGCTCAGTGAAAACAGTGGTTTCATGTACCGTTTGCTAGTTCCATCCTAACATCCCAGAAGGGAGAAAGAGGTCACATGATCCAGAGACCCGTGAGATGAAAGACAGGCCAAGGGTCGCGTGTAAGGGGCCCCGATGTGTCGCTGCGCGGTGTGCTCTGGGCCGGCACCTGCCCCGTCTGTTCCTTCACTTCTCCCCCTAGTCATTCCCGCCCCCTCTCTCTCCTGAGGGTGTGAGGAAGAGCCAGTGAGATTATGACTGTGAAAGTGCTTGGAAAAGGGCAACGTGCTACCCAGGTGTGAGGCGCTAGCATTTCCACAGTGGATCACCCCGCACAGGGGTGTCAGGAGGGTGAACAAGCTGATGGATGTGGAAGCCCCTTGTAAATGCTAAGACGTGAATGAGGTGGAGAGCGATTAGTAGCAAGGCATGATTATCTATGTGGTTCAGATAACAACACCATTTTGCCACCTGCTGCCCAGATATTTCTGTAACTGTGTGACTTTGCAAAGATGTGAACCTTGCCTGCTGGGCTTTGCCCAGCTGTAAAATGAGATACCCCCAGGGATGGCAAACACAGCCAGCTCTCACATATCCATGGGGCCGAGGTCACAGGCACCAGAGAGGATGTGCTAAGTGGAAGAGGGCTGGCCCAGAGGACAGGCCCATCATCCGGTTCAGCACGAATGCCGGGAGGCATGTTCGGCTCAAGGCGACGCTTACTAACATGGAATCACCTCTTCCAGCCCCTTCTGCCTTTGAATATTGCCTCCTCTCACGCTCACAGCTGCCCTGCAAGATCAATTTTCTTATCATTCCCATTTTACGGATGGAGAAACTGAGGCTTATGTCCAAAGTCACACAGCTTTGAACACGAAGCAGACAAGATTTCCTGGCACATTGCCGTGACCATGAAGCCCACCCTTTTACCACTTCAGGCTGATTTGTAATGACATTAAGAGCGTGGTTGTTGAGGCATTGTTTCCACACGGTGTTAAAAGTGGGACAGTTTTCCCATCGCGTAGAGAGCCTAAGCCTGGGCCAGGCCAGCCCTTAGGGAGCTGTTGCAGAAATTTGCGAGGGGAGAGCCACATCATAGCCCCAGTAGGGAGAGCTGAGAATGCAGAGTCCCAGGCCCTGTTCTGAAGCTTCAGATTTAGTAGATTCAAGGAGCTGGGAATGTGCATCTCTGAAGCTTCCCCAGGGGAACTGACCTGCTCTTCCCGAGAGCCATGGATGCAAGGCAGTATCTAGAACCCAGCCAAGGTTCAGTGTGCAACTTTGGTGCTCACAAGTTTTGAATTTTGTATTTTCTTTTTATTTATTTTTTTCTTTTTTATTGTATTATTTATTATTTTTTTTTACTTTACAATATTGTATTGGTTTTGCCACACATCAACATGAATCCGCCACAGGTGTACACATGTTCCCAATCCTGAACCCCCCTCCTACATCCTTCCCCATACCATCCCTCTAGGTCATCCCAGTGCACCAGCCCCAAGCATCCTGTATTTATTTTTTTTAAGTGTTTAAAAAGTTAAAGCCTTTCATTTTATTTTACTTATTTGCTTTTGGTTGCATGGCACATGGGATTAGTTCCCTGGTGAGAATTCGAACCTGCACCTGCTGCATTGGAAGCAAGGAGTCTTAACCGCTGGACCATGAGGGAAGTCCCCCTGATGATCCCTGTAATTGATGGGACAAGGCTCACCATGATAAGTTCCCAGAGTCCTTTGGACTTTGAAGAGGATACCGGCGGGGCCAGTCTTATTGCTTCCTCATCCTTATCAGACAAACCTTTGATTCTCATCCTTTGAAAAGGAGGGATAAGGGACGGGAAGAGGTAAGGGATATGATGAATGAGAGAGACTTTATTTTCAGAAGAAGGCTGAGAAAGAGAGAGAAAATCAGTGTGCTAGGACCACAGCTCCGTCCAGTGTATCACCATCATATGAGATAAATGAGCTTTTTTTCCAAATTATTCTGGGTTTTGTGAGCTCTGGGCCTGAACCATGTAGGCTATCACTTGAGCATCTTCACAGGGCTTTATAAACACCAGGCCCTGGGTACACAGGTCTTGGTCACACCTGGAGAGGTACAACTACTTAGCAAACCCACAGGAAAAAACAACCATTAATAAAATAACCCACAAAGGCAACAAACTCATCTTCAACTGGCATCCCAGACCAGCCAGGTCCAGCTCTGAGTTGCATGTCCCCACACCAGAGGATAACGCCTGACTGTCATCTCCCATGGAAACGGGCTTCTCGATCTTCAACTGCTCCTCTGCCTTCTCCTTCCTTGTTTCTGAGAGCCAGCCATGTCTTACAGCCCCCTAAAACCTTCCCGGAAAACCTGCCAAGCTACTAGAAATGTCTCCTTGAGGCGCACGGTCTGCCCCTCTACTGAGCTACAGAGAAAGAAGAACACCAGCCAGGATTGGGTCTGGTAGCCTATCCGTGGCTTCTCAATGAAGTTTAAGACCCTTAAAGGCCAGGACCAACAAGAAACTTCCTCTGCACCCATTTGCTGTTGTTGTTCAGTTGCTCCGTTGTGTTCAACTCTTTACGACCCCAGGGACTGCAGCACACCAGGCTTCCTTGTCCTTCATCTCCTGGAATTTGCTCAAACTCATGTCCTTTGAGTCAGTGATACCATCCAACCATCTCATTCTCTGTCATCTCCTCCTCCTGCCTTTTATCTTTCCCAGCGCACCCCCCCCACCAACTGATCATCGCTTCCCTTTTGGCTCAGACAGTAAAGAATCAGCCTGCAATGTGGGAGACGTGGGTTGGGAAGATGCCCTGCAGGAAGGCATGGCAACCCATCCCGGTATCCTTGCCTGGAGAATCCCCATGGACAAAGGAGCCTGGTGGGCTACAGTCCATGGGGCTGCAGAGTCAGACACGACTGAGCACCTAAGCACAGCACGCCACAACTGATCACCAGAATTACCTGGGAGTTTGAAAACCAGCTTCTAGGACCCAGCCCAGATTTGCTGCAGCAGAATTTGGGAGCGAGAAGCCCAGGAATCTATTTTTGAAAAGCTCCCTGGATGATTCTGCTGAATCGTCATCAGAGGGAAGCGCTGCCCTCCAGCCTCTCTGTAGCACAACATGGAACACTTGGACGGTTCTCAGACTATTTGTTTCTTCATGATTGATGGATCAATCCAGCAGCCAGGCTCGTCTCCCCAGGCCAGTCACACCTGCCTCAGAGTTGGGACTGAGGTGCCATCAGCCAAGGCTCTGGCAGCCCAGGAGAGCCCTCCCAGCCTGTAGCCTCGGGCCAGAGTGCTCAGTGCACCCGGGGCTGTCCTCCAGGAGCTCAAGGTTGCCCATCCTCTTGGTGGCAGCAGGATGGTCGTCCCTAGATCATTCTTAGTCCCTAGATCAGGGTAGCAGCCTGCTCACCGTGGGGCTTCCACTGGCCCCTCCCTGTCCTCGGAGCCAGCTGCGTGACTCAGCACCCGGGGCTGCTGTTGAACCAGCATGCCAGTCACTCTCAGAAACCATTATGGCAGGGTCCGCTCCAGCATTCCCTGCCTTGCATGCTAAGTCAAGGGGATCCGCTCCATATGGCAATGCATAATTTACAACACAATTTACTTCCTGCTTATACAGCTGATTCCATACAAAGCTTCCATTTGCATATTTATTAATTTACAAAATTAATGCCATTTTCTTAGTCCCTTACAGGATGTGTTCCTGGTCTCTGTCTTTGAATTAATTTCAATCTAAGGTGGAAACATTTGTTAAGGGAGTTGGCTCAGGCCAAAGCCATCAAATGCATGGCAATCACATGCCAGGAGGGTGTGGGGAAGGGAGGGCTAATGGTTATTGAGTGTCTCTAACTGTGCTGGTTCCAAGAAAATTAATGGTGCAGAATGTGAGGCTCCAAAATATCCTGTGATGACATATTGTGGCTGTTGTTGTTTGGTCGGTAAGTCATGCTGACTCTTCGCAACCTCATGGACTGCAGCATGCCAGGCTTCCCTTGTCCTTCACTATCTCCTGGAGCTTACTCAGACTCATGTCCACTGAGTCTGTGATGTTATCTAACCATCTTATCCTCTGTGCCCCTCTTGTCCTCTTGCCCTCAATCTCTCCCAGCACCCAGGTCTTTCCCAATAATTTGGCCCTTTGCAATAGGTGGCCAAAGCATTGGAGCCATATTGTTGCTGTTGTCTAAATAAGGACTTTGAGACTCAGAGTAAGTGGCTGGCCCAGTGTCACATAGGCAGAGATTTAGATGCCCATGAAAGTCAAGAAATGGGGTTTCCATCTGTCTTGATTTCCGTTAGTGACAAAGGCCATTCCTCTGCATACCAAATATCTTTTTCAGAGAACGTATCCAACACCCCAAATATCACAGCGCTTACAGATATTCTTCACGTATCATAATGCCTTAGACAGACAGGACAGCAAGATGTCCCCTGAGAACCTTGCTCCAACTGCTGTTGCCAGCAGTGGCGCAGACCTACTTGAGAAACCAAATGTTTTGGTTAACACTTCCACTTGGTGACACAGAAAAGTCTTCATCGGGAAGGCAATGCTTTCCATTAAAGGCAGTGCTTTCCAAGTCACTTTCCATTAAAAAAGAAATTCTACCTTTACTTCTTCCTGTCCCTCCGGCCACCAGCCTAAACCCCCCTCCCTTCCTTACCCAACTTTTGAAGACAGCTCTCCAGTGTCCCTGTTGCCCTCATTTCCCCCACTGATTCCTCAGTCTGTGACAATCAGGTCTTTGCCCCCTCAAGAATGATGACGTCATCACCACCTCAACCACCAGCGTCTTTTCCACCTGTCTCCGGATCAGCTCTCTCCATGGAATCTGCTGCCTCCAGCCACTCCTTCCTTGAAGCTTCCCTCCCTCCATTTGCCCACCACAGACTCTCAGCCCTGCTCCCCCTTCTCTGAGTGCTACCTCTTTTATTTAAAAATTTTAAATTGTTATTATTTTTTAAAATTTTTGAGCTGTGTGACTTTGTTTTATTTTTTGGCCACATCACATGGCATGTGGGATCTTAGTTCCCTGGCAAGGGATTGGACCTGTGCCCCCTGCCTTGTAAGCACTGAGTCTAAACCACTGGGCCATCAGGGAAGTCCCTGAGTACTACCTCTTACATCCCTCTTTCCAGCTCCTCTTCCTGACTCTGCAATTCCCTCCTGACTCCCAAGTCTGAATCTCTACCCTCTTCCAGTCCAGCCTTCCCACCAGCATCAGCAATGTTTATGAACCAGAGTTCTGATCACATAACCGTTTGACTTCACATGGTCTCTAACTGCTCCTCAATACCCTTGGATGGATGTAATCACCCACAGATTGTATAGTAGAATTCACACTCCTTGCAGGCAAAGAATGAGCCTGCTTACTCAGATCCTCATAGCCCCCAGAACATTATACCTGACGAGTGTGTGCTCAGGCGCTTCAGTATCGTCCGAACTGAAGGCAATTCTATGCAGTCTATGGGCTGTAGCCTGCCAGGCTCCTCTGTCCATGGGATTCTCCAGGCAAAAATCCTGGTGCTCTCCTCCAGGGGGTCTTCCCCACCCAGGGGTCAAACCCAAGTCTCCTGCGTCTCCTGCACTGCAGGCTGATTCTTTATGGCTGAGCCACGAGTGGAGCCCCCATTTATACGTGACAGGTGCTCAAAAAATACTTGTTGAAAGGATGAATACCACCCTCACCATGATGTGAAAGCCATTCCCTTCTAGCTTTATCTCCCACGACTCCTTTAGACCCCAAGGGGCAATCATCTTTCGCATCAATATCTCACGGCCCAGTCTCTAACCTGTGTTTCTGCTATTCCCATGTGGCGGGACGATTCTCCCATACCTTCCACTTGACAACTCCCCCCCCCCACTCAATACTCAGTTCTGACTTGACCTGTTTCCCTGGTGTCCTTGTGACAATAATCCTCCCTGCGTAGAACCATCCTTTCGTTTTCTTCCAAGATTACGAGGCACAACAGAGAGTATGAGTGAGCTAAGAGATCGGTACC